>CAUYPK010005246.1:0-62307 GCA_963574355.1 Loris lydekkerianus | reverse complement strand
GGGCAGCCTTGTCTGGTTCCTGATCTGAGTGGAAATGATTCCAATTTAACTCCATTCAATATGATATTGGCTGTGGGTTTGCTGTAGATGGCCTCTATCAGTTTAAGAAATGTCCCTTCTATACCAATTTTCTTAAGTGTTTTGATCATGAAGGGATGCTGGATATTATGAAAAGCTTTTTCTGCATCAATAAAGAGAATCATATGGTCTTTGTTTTTTAATTTGTTTATGTGCTGAATTATACTTATAGATTTACATATATTGAACCAGGCTTGAGACCCTGGAATAAAACCGACTTGGTCATGATGTATAATTTGTTTGATGTGTTGCTGGATTCTGTTTGTTAGGATCTTGTTGAATATTTTTGCATCTATGTTCATTAGTGATATTGGTCTATAATTTTCCTTTCTTGTTGGGTCTTTTCCTGGTTTGGGGATCAGGGTGATGTTTGCTTCATAGAATGTGTTGGGTAGTCTTCCTTCTTTTTCTACTTTTTGGAACAGGTTGAGTAATATAGGTACTAGTTTCTCTTTAAAGGTTTGGTAGAATTCTGACGTGAAGCCATCTGTTCCCGGGGTTTTCTTTTTAGGGAGGTTTTGTATGGTTGGTGCTATTTCAGAACTTGATATGGGCCTGTTCAACATTTCCACTTGATTCTGGCTAAGTCTTGGAAGGTGACGTGCTTCCAAGTATTGGTCAATTTCCTTCAGATTTTCATATTTCTGAGAATAAAATTTCTTGCAATATTTATTAAGGATTTTTTGAATTTCTGAGAATTCTGTTGTTATTTCATCTTTGTCGTTTCTGATTGATGACATTAGAGATTTTAATCTTTTTTTCCTGGTTAGGTTAGTGAAAGGTTTATCTATTTTATTGACCTTTTCAACAAACCAACTTTTTGATTTATTAATCTGTTGTATAATTCTTTTGTTTTCAATTTCATTTAATTCTGCTCTAATTTTGGTTAATTCTTTTCTTCTACTGGATTTGGGGTTGGAATGTTCTTCCTTTTCCAGTTGCTTAAGATGTCCCTTTAAGTTGTTAACTTCCTCTTTTTCTGTTCTCTTGAGGAAGGCTTGCAGTGCTATAAATTTCCCTCTTAGGACTCCTTTGTGGTATCCCAGAGGTTCTGATAATTTGTGTCTTCATTATCGTTTTGTTCCAACAAATTGGCAATTTCCTTTTTAATCTCATCTCTGACCCAGCTGTCATTCAGCATAAGGTTATTTAACTTCCATGTTTTCATATGAGTATGCAGATTCCTGTTGTTACTGAGTTCAACTTTTATTTTATGGTGGTCTGAGAAGATGCAAGGAATAATTTCTATTCCTTTAAATTACTGAGGTTAGACTTGTGACCTAAGATGTGATCGATTTTGGAGTATGTTCCATGGGCTAATGAGAAGTATGTGTATTCAATTCTGTTGTGATGAAATGTTCTGTAGATGTCTGCTAAATCCAAATGTTGGATGGTTAGGTTTAAATCTAAAATTTCTTTGCTCAGCTTCTTATTGAAGGATCAATCCAACACTGCCAAAGGAATGTTGAAATCTCCAACTATTATGGAGCTGGAGGAAATCAATTTGCTCAGGTCTGTTAAGAGTTTCTCTTATAAATTGAGGCGCATTCTGGTTGGGTGCATAAATATTAATAATTGAAATCTGATCATATTGAGTACTACCCTTAACAAATATGAAGTGACCATTCTTATCCTTCCTTACCTTTGTTGGTTTAAAGCCTATTGTATTTGCAAATAAAATTGCAACACCTGCTTTTTTTCTGATTATCATTTGCCTGAAATATGGATGACCATCCTTTCACCCTGAGTCTATATTTGTCTCTTAAGGTAAGATGTGACTCTTATATGCAACAAATATCTGGCCTGCGTTTTTTGTATCCAATTAGCTGACCTGTGCCTCTTTAGAGGACAGTTCAAGCCGTTCACATTAATGGAGAATATTGATAAGTATGGTAAAATTTTAGGCATCAAGTTTTTTGAAAGTCCTGTGGACATTTTTAATCCTTTGTCCACTGTGGAAGTTGGAGTTTGATCAAAAGTTTTTGAGTGAGTTTACTTTTGTGGTAGAGGATTGGGCTGGTCATTATGGAGGATAGGTCTGAGAATATCCTGAAGAGCTGGTTTGGTTATGGCAAATTTCGTCAATATACGAATGTCATTAAAGTATTTAATTTCTCCATTATAAATGAAACTCAGTTTAGCTGGATACAGGATGTGGGGTTGAAAGTAATTTTGCTTTAGCAGATTAAAAGTTGATGACCATCCTCTTCTGACTTGAAATGTTTCAGCAGAAAGATCTGCAGTCATTCTAGCTTTCTTTCCTTTGTAGGTAATGGATTTCTTACGTCTGGCTGCTTTCAGAATTTTCTCCTTCATATTAACTTTAGTGAAGTTCATTGTGATATGCCTGGGGTTGTCTTATTCGAATTGAATCATGATGGGGTTCTGAAACTCTCTGCTATGTGAATTTCAGAATCTCTTGGCATGTCTTGAAAATTCTCTTTAATAATTTCATGGAGAAGGGCCTTTGTTTCTCACGAGGCCACTGATCACTTTCAGGGATTCCAATGAGACGGATATTAGCCTTCTTTGAATTATCCCATAGCTCTCGGAGAGAATGTTTTGTTTTTGCTCTCCATTTCTCTTCCTCTTTGAGAGTTTGGGAGCCTTCAAAGGCTTTGTCTTCAATGTCAGAAATTTTTTGTTCTGCTTGCTCCACTCTGTTACTGAGGGATTCTACTGTATTTTTCAGATCTTTGAGGGCTGCAAATTCTTGCTTCTGTGCGTGAAAATCTTTGGTGGTTTTGTCTTTAAATTCGTTAAATTCTTGAGACTACTTTTGAATTTCTCCTCGAATTTCTAATTCCAACTTTTGAATTGCTGCTTGAATTTCTAATTCCAATTTTTCCCCAATTTTATTAGTCTTGTTTGCAATCCAAATTCTGAATTTGATTTCTGACATCTCAGCTTATATTTATGAATGAGATCTTCAGTTACATCTGCCATATCTTTCCTTGGTGGGGTTAATCTATTCTTGTTATTCATGTTACCAGAGTTTTTCCGCTGATTTCACCCCATGATTGTTTTACACCATTTAATTTTTTCCCCTGGAATTTTGTCAAGGACCCATACAGTGCTATGGCCTGAGAAACTGGGGACCTGTTTGGTGTGTTCGGGCTAAGTGGTTCTGTCTTGTTTTCAGCTGTTCTCTGTTTGACCCTAGTGAAACAGTTTCTTTAGGTTGAAGTCTCAGCAGTGGAGAAATACCAGCAATTAAGTCACCCCGCCCCCACAGGCAACAATTGGAAAAGGAAAATCAAATCTTCCTACAACCGCACACCCAGGGCCCCACCTGAATAGTCCTTGGGCGATTGGCTCAGTTCAAAAGGTTTAAATCAATTGTCTCTGTCAGCACCTGTCTCAGGTGGGAGAGTTTAAAAGGTCTCTGGAACTGGATCGCAGGTGTCTGGTGACTACTCTGATATGGCTTGCTCCCATGCTGCATGAAGTCAGGAGCAGCCACCCAGCGAATAGATCAGTCTGGGAAAGATGATGCCTCCTTCCCCACCTTGCACTTCTGTCACACCCAATCAGTGATAGTCCCACAGGGCTTTGACCCAGTTGCCTCTAGTGAACAGATACTCCAGGGGTTTTCATCTGCCTGAATCAGAAGGAAGTCTGTTTCTGCTCAGCCAGGCTGCTGCACTCTGTCTCTATCTATCAGTGGGAGGTGAGGCCTGACAACCTCGGGTGCTTGATGGAGGCTGGGGTGTGTTCACTCAGTTCTAGCCCCGCCCCTGATTGATGTTACTGACAGAACAGAAGAGAACAACTTTGCGGGAATTTGTTTCTGTCCCTGCTAAATTCCCCTGCAGAAGAGAAGCTGTTTTGAATTCACAGAGCCTGCGCCTCAGGCCCTGTCTTTGCTCCTGCAGGTTTGTATTCAATTGCTTGTCAGTTCTATCCTCCTGTCTTCCTTTTTCTATAGGCTGATGACCCCCTGAGGGCCGGGTGCATCTTAGGCTCAGCAAAGCTATCCTCTGGGTCAGCCCCGCCCTGGGAACTTCCTGGCTCTGTGCATGTGTTTCTATTCCCCGTGCTCCACCCAGTCTGGTATTGCCTCAGGCAAACCCATTACTCATGGGGTCTGCGTGTCTGTCCCAGATCTGTTCCGTGGTGGTTGCCACCTGAGTAGATGCCCGGCCTCCTCTGGGTGCCCAGGGAGATAGGGGGTGTGGCTTCAGAATATCGGGACGTGAGCCCTATTGTTGCTAAAAGATGGCTGCTGCTCTCTGCCTTGGGGCACCACTGCTCTGGTGTGGTTCCCTCTCAGCCGACCGTCCTCTCCTCACTCCTGTGCCCCATTGTCAGCACTGACCAGCTGTAGTCTAGGTCCTGTCCACACCCCTCGAGAAATCACCCAAGAATCTAGACTCCTGGGGGACAGGCCTCCAGACCTCAGAGTGAGAGTGGAGGGGAGTGCTGTGAGCTCAGAGCTGCAGGTAGAGAATATATACAGTTTTATACAGTTTTATGCCTGGCAGGAGAACGTTGTGGCACCCTAGTAGGGGAGTTAGGTTCAGTTTTTAGAGGGTCTCTCCCATGGAGTGTAGTGGGAGGACCTTTGAACTCTGCTCATTTGTTTGTGGGGCACTCTGAGCCATTTTCATGGGGGAGGGGACTCCCGTCCACTTGGTGATGGATTTTGTACCTTTTGTTTGTATCTTTGGGGTCGCAGCTCACCTCAGCAGGGTTGATGTGCGTTCTTCAACCTTTTCTCTTGGTGCAACTCAAATCCACCAGGTTACTTGCTAAATTTCTGTCCTTTAACTCTCCTTCTGGATGGGAGCCTCTATGAAAAGCTGGCTTTAGTTAGCCATCTTCTCTCCGCCCCCCTCTAAAAGTTATTTCTTAATAAACCTTATATTGTGTAATTGTGTTGATTCCTTTAATTCTCTTGGAAAAAACCTTCATAGTCCATTTTAGAGGATAGCTTTGTTGCAGTAACACCCTCCAAATCTCAGGGTTGTTTTCTAATTTTTAACTTTTAAAATTTATTTACTTATTATTTTTTTTTTTTTGAGAAGTGTCATGACCTCAGCTTAGCTCATAGCAACTTCAAACTCCTGGCTTAAGCCATCTTTCTGTCTTAGCCTCCCAAGTACCTTGGACCACCAGTGCCCATTAACACCTTGCTAATTTTTCTATTTTTAGTAGAGACAGGGTTTTGCTTTCCTCAGGTTAGTCTCACATTCCTGAGCTCAAGCAATCCTCCCACCTTAGCCTCCCAGAGTGCTAGGAATATAGGTGTGAGCCACCGCATCTGATCTGTTTTTAGTCTTTTTTTAAACAATCAAAGTGTAGTGACTGATTTGTTTGCTCATCATAGGCACTCATGGACCTGGGCTGATGGAGGATTCATGTTGGCAGGTGGAGAGAATGAAGAAAATCACCCACTAATTTTATATAAGGCAGAGGTAGACCAAATCTGACCTGTTTCTACACATTCTACAAGGTAGGAATTATTTTTACATTTTGAAATGGTTACAAATGGGCAGTGCCTGTGGCTCAGTGAGTAGGGTGTCAGCCCCATAAACAGAGGGTGGCAGGTTCAAACCTGGCCCTGGCCAAACCGCAACAAAAAATAGTTGGGCATTGTGGTGGGCGCCTGTAATCCCAGCTACTCAGGAAGCTGAGGCAAGAGAATCACCTAAGCCTAAGAGCTAGAGGTTGCTGTGAGCTGTGATGCCACAGCACTCTACTGAGGGCGACAGAATGAGACTCTGCCTCTGAAAAAAAAAATGGAATGGTTACAAAAAGATTACAAGAAGAATAATATTTTGTGACACAAAAATTACATGCAGTTCAAATTTCACAGCATTCATAAATAAGGTTTTAGTGGAACACATAAACTACATATCATCTATAGCTGCTACATAGTGCTACAACAGCAGAGGTGAGTAGTTGTGACAGTGACCATATGGCCCACAAAGCCTAAATATATGTCTGGCCTTTTATAGAAACTCCTCTAGACTCACATTTTAATAACTCAAACAAATCACATGGCCTTGGTTAACTTCAAAAAAGATGGAGAAACGCACATAAGGAGAATTGGAAGTATTAGTGACTAGGACTCATGGCTGCCCCATAGGCAGAGAGAAAGTAAATTCCTACTGAGATCTCACCAATTCTTAATTAATGAATCTAAACTAAAGATAATTTACTATAAATGTCTTTTAAAAGCCCGAATTGCTTGTGTTCATGCAGACCTGGTCCTCCCTCAGAATGACTGCAATCGATCTGTGATTATTCTCATAACTGCAATTTACAACTTGATAAAGACAGCTAGAGAAATTTATAAGCAACCCAATGAGCAGTTTTAAGAAAAAAAAATCAATTCTAGTTCTCAAGAGTGCAAGGGAACATTTAATACTGTAAATTGTCTGAGCTCAGTTAGAAAGAGAAAGAGAAAAGTGTTTATTTTCTTATTCACAGCATCCTTTAGAGTAATCGCTTTTGATTCTTATCTGGGAGTACCAATTCCAGGTGTAGGAGGTGAAGTAGCCAAGGCTGACACTGCTTCCCAAGTCAGTATAAGCCCCTCTGCCAGCTTCAGACAAGCCCTAGTTAAGTCCACAAGTGCCAAGTTAGCCACCGAGCCAGTAAGAAATATGAGTAATTTCACAAAGTGGTCACAATGCCACTTGATGTAGAGTCCTCTTGTGAGATAGAGACACACACTCAGCTACCCCGCTACCCCTCGAAATCCACATCCCTGGCACTGGTGTATTTACCCCAACAAATGAGCAACTTGGGGCTGTCCTGCTGGGGCTACTTTCTGCCCATTAAACACACAGGCGAGTTCAGGAGTCTTGCCCAGCAGTTCCAGTTCTTGCTGAGATATTTCCTTTCTGTCTCTTACAAATTACAATTCCTTTCTTGTTAAGAATCTCCAAATAGCTCTAGTGCTTTTGCAGACCACACTTATTGGAAATGAATCATCCCCAGAGGGCATGTGTTCATGTAGTCTTTCCAACTTCCTTACGGTTCTGGCAACTGAGTAATCAGAGAATATAAAAGCCCTTGTTCCCTGCCATAAAATAAGTTTATAGAGATATAATTAGCAACAGTATTATTTTCATTTGGACTTAGCCATGCTAAATGTCCTATAAGAGTTGTTTACGAGGCGATATGAATGGTAATGGTATTAATAACGCTATTAGCCAGAAGTATCAATATTTTCCACCACTTGCTGCTTCCTAATGAGGTTGCATGTGGAGTTCTGGGGTGGGGATGAGCTGGTGGATTTATAGAAAGTTGTAAGGAATTATTAAGAGGGCTCTTGTTCCTCTTCAAGTTAGTAGCTCAGGGAAGTTCTCCGTATACACAGGCCCAGCAGCCCTAGATGCACCACGTTTTTTGAGATGCCCATGGCCCAGCTCTCTTGTTACCTCCTCCCAAAGCACTCAGAGCACTCTATGGGGGCTTGAACTATTCCACCCTAGTGTTTTGATTGGCTTTGGCTCGTAGGCTGTGTTGTGGGTTGTGTTGTCTTCCTGACAAGAGTGTGCGAGGTCTTTGAGATGGAAACCGTGGTGTCATTTCAATATCTCTTACAATATCAGGACAGAAATTAGGCTTGCATGTCCCACCCTCTAAGGGTCTCAGACCTAGGTCTTGTCAGATACCTGTAGAGTTACCATAGGGAGAGCCAGGAGGCAATAGATACCACCTAGTACAGCTGGCCTCTTTACATATAGGGAAGTTGAGGCTTAGAGAGGTGATCTTTTCTCCAGGGTCCTATGTGGAGAGTGGCAGAGCAGCGAACAGAGCTCATTACTCAGTTCCTAGGTTTGGCTTTTAAATAGGTGGTTGGGAGGAAAAAGTAGCTCCAACACCAGGCAGAGGGTGGTTCAGGCCATATCCCAGAGTCCTGGGCATTTGCCTACCTAAGGAAGACTCCTCTAGATGAGGTAAAGCAGTGCAGAGGAGGAAAGTCACTGTCAGGTTCCAGTCTGTCCCTTTTAAGTGTGGCTTGAATCTCAGTTTCCCCATCTGGGAAATGGGATGATTTTCTGCCCTGATGGCCTCTGTGTGTTTGCAAGAGTCCCATGTGCTTTTGCACTCCCCTGTCTAGCCTGGAGGGCTGGAGAGTGTGAGTGGTATGAGCCAGGGCCCCTCCCCAGGTTCTGTCTCCTTAGAAGACCATGGCAGCACCTCATCTCCTTCAGGCAGCAGACTTCAGCTCAGGTCCCTGGCAGGGTTTCTGGAGCTGCTTCCAGCCATGTTGGGCAGAACCTCTGATGCAGAGTGCCAAGTAGCTGGCTCATCCAACAAAGACACGTTCTGCTGATTTATCGCTGACAAGTCTGCTAAAACTAGAATCAGTTCATTGCTGCAGCAGCTTCGGACCTCCCACTGATCTGAGCCCTTTACCTTGACTTGGGTACTCAAGCTTGAGCACAGAGTGCAAACCTGTGCTCCTGGATCAGGGCTGTGGCAATCTCATTAGCCCACCTGCCCACATGTGTAGTACATGCTTGTTGATCATGTCACTGGAGCCTGCATGTCAGGGAGCACCTCTGAGGGCACCTGACCCCTCATCCTTACCGAGGCCAACCTTACCCAGTCACCAATGGGGACTGTGCCTCTGTGGGGACTGCAAGGGTCTTTCTTGTTCAAGGCCCCTGAGAGTCTTGAGCAAGGGCTAATCCCTGGATCCTCAGACCTAGAGGGTCTTCACGTCACAGGTGAGCTGCTGCTCAGGGAAGAGGGCCAATGGCTGTGCAGATGGAGGAGAGATGTCTGGCTACTCTGGAGCAGAGCTCAGCTGGGGTCGCTGGGAAAGTCTTCCTCAGGCCTGGCAGTGAAGCTCTAGAAATGGTCTGTTTAAGGGCACTAGACTTTATACAAGGAATTGACATGAGGTTCTTCCTTTGCCCCCCCAGGGGGACACCTCTGAGAGCCAGCAGTTTTGGCTCTTTTCTAACATTCAGGGTCACAGGGGCAGCTGGACCCTGACCCTGTCTCCTCGTGCTTTGACAACACCAACACCAGGAAAGTGTCATCAGCCTGTGAACACCTGAGTGCTGGCGACTGGGTCCGAGTCCTCTTTCTGCTCATGTTGGTGGACACAGCAGGCGCTCAATATGTGCTCACACTAAGTGCCAAACAAATGGATGAGTGAGGAGGGCATGTGAAAGGAAACGTTGTTTGCTTTGGGTTTTGTTATCAGACGCAACCAAGAGATGTCTGAGCTTTTCCTTGGAGGAAAGTGAGGAATCCATCTGTGTGTCACCTGATGGGACAGTGCCTTCCGGAGGGCCCAGCTAAGTGGTTTGTGGGAGAAGCACGTGGCTCCAGGAAGCTCTACTTCGAGTTTCCTTTCCCCACTTCCACATCAAGGCTGTGCCTGCAGCTGCTGTTATATGGCTCCTCTTAGCCCCACTCAGATCCTATTATGCCAACGCAAATTGAGTTACAGCATCAAAAGCTCTTTGTTTAGTGAACCAAGCACTTTGTATTAGTTACTACATCTGTCTTGTTATTTTGCATCATCTTTGCTAGAAGCCAGCATGCGTATCCTTGAGGAGAGAGCTGTAGAGACTAAGTGATTTATGAAATCTATTTTGTTCTTTTGGTTGTTCTTAAGTGGGATAAACAGCGGTATTGGGGCTCAGGATACGCAGGAGAGGGGAGTGACAGTCCAGTGTACCCCTTGGTTCTGAGGGTCACAGTGCCCAGTACACAATTAGCGGAGGGTGTGGCTGGGCTTTCTCCATAATCTAATTAGGCACAGTCTGTTAGCAAATAGGGCACAGGTTCTCACAGAATGGATGCAGGATATGAGAGTAAGATTGCTAGTTTTTTGCATTTTTACAGCTTAAAAAATAGCCACTTTTCCCATATTATAAAAATAATATGGTGTATATTGTAGAAAATTTGGAAAATAGAGACAAAGCACAGTTAAAATCAAACCCAAATCCCAGCCCTGAGGATGGAAACTGTTTTAACACATTAGTATGCAAACTTCTAGAGTCTTTCAGGCCTGTGTATATACCTATACTTACACATATGTACTTATAATTTTTACTTGAAAGGAATCAAAAGTGAGTTTGCTTTTTACCCTCACAACCCCGGTATGTCTGGTTTCCCAGGAAACTCACTGACCCAGCAACTCCCACAAAACCTGCCTTGCTTCCCAGCCACTGCCCTCCCCCAACTTACCCCACAGCAGGGTGCCTGAACACTGACACGTGTCACTAACACCCACAGCTCTGTGTCTGCGGAGGGGAGCTTCTATGCGCTGTAAGGGACAGGAGTTAGGGTAGCCTTAGCCTTCCCTCTGGCTTCCCTTGGGCTTGCCTTGATGGTTCTGTCACCCAGGAAATGCCACATTGTTCTGAGTCTACCCAGGGCACTGGGGTGGCTACTGATGTGCCTTGGTGTGGCTGACGCCTGTGCACCCTGCAGGACATCATTTGTACCTGTGGCCTCTGGCTGACCTTTGCCACCCCTGGGTCATTGAAGATGACCATCTCCTGATCTCCAGGGAGGTATGTGACCAGCCCTGTGTGCAATGTACAGGATTTGGGGTGAGATGGGGTGAAAGAAACCCAGGGCTTTGCAGGCCTTTTTAGCTTGTGAAGGAAAATCACACAAAAAGTGTCTATAAACTCAGCTGTCTTATCTCTGGCCTTAAGGAAAGCTTGACTGTTCTCTCAGTCACTCACAGATGATGTTCAAGGATCTCTATCTTGGTACTGATATAAAAGAGAGTATGTCCTCAGTGTTCACTTCCATTTTCCCAGAGAAATCAGTCTTACTTGTCAGAAACAGGTAGTCCTGAGATTGTGTCTGCATCAATATCAGCTACGCTCAGGGCAGCGTGAGAGCAGGCAGGGCGTCGCAGGGGAGGCACGATGTTCCTTATTCAGTATTCTCTGACTTCTGAGCTTACCCTGACTTTGTTCAGTTGATTGCCTGCTGCTGTCAGGAAGCCCTGTCCTTGAACATGGTTGAGGAATTCATTACCTGTCGAAGGCGGCCAGGTCTGCACTGGGGGCTCATTGAGTTGGCTTTGTAATTAAAAGCAAACAAAGCCTGGATGGAGGCCTATTGGTATTGCTGGGGGCACTGAGGCAGAAACAAGTGGGAAGGCAGCCAGGTTCCAGAGCTGAGGAAGACGCAGTGCCACAAGAGTGCCGATTCCCTGGAGGGAGTGAGCAAATGCCTCCTCTGCGGGCTATTGTGATAGACCCAGAGAGTTCCTGCCCCCCGGCTGGGCCTATGGTGAGCTGTCACCAGGTGTGCAACTGGGCTTTCTGCAGTGAGAGAGAAGGAGGATGAGGCCTGTTCTTGGATCACTTCCCTGTTGGGTCCTTTATTGGAATCAAACAGGGTATTGGTGACATTCTAAAAGCAAACTGACTTTTAGTTATTAAGTTGGTGGCAAAGATGGGAGTCAAACCCAGCACTTCCCGGCTCTAAAGACAGGCTCTTGCTCTTTCCCCACAGGTTGGGGTAAACAGGGGTTGAATGAGTGCCCCCCCCATTCAGGGGTATCTATCTACATTCCTGGTGCCCATGTGTCTGACTTTATTTGAAAAAAGGATCTTTGCAGATGTAATTAAGTGAAGAGGTAGGGTGATCAGCCTGGATCATCCAGGTGGACCCGGCATCCAGTGATAAGTGTCTCTAGGAGAGAAAGGCTGAAGGGGATTCGGGATGGACAGAGAGGAGGACACACAGAGGACAAGGAGGCAATGTGACACCAGAGGCGGAGATCAGAGTGATGTGGCCACAAGTCAAGAAGGAAGAGAAGGGGGAAGTAAGGTGTAGGATTTGGGGCTTCTGGGCTTTAGAAACATGAGAGAAGAGATTTGTGCTGTTATGAGCTACCCTGTGTGTGGCAATTTTTTTATGACGGCCCCAGGAAACTACTATGGGCGGCTCAGTACTTGTCAGAAGCTGGGAATTTTCAGCCATTTGCAATCATAATGGCATCCTTTTGGCTGTCAGAAGCATCCCTTTGGGGTGTGGCCTGAGAGTGGAGCCATCAAATCCGTGTCTCCAGGCCTCTGGTGACGTTGTGCCCTCTGAGATGCCCTAGTCTCAGTGTCCTTCTTGTGTACCCTGGGGTCCCAGCCATGGAAATGATGCAAACTGATGTTGGGTATTTATGCGAATGGATTTTGCTCAGCTTGGAGGTGACTGCTTCTTACCTGGAGGCAGTAAAGTTGGTGCTGTTTGGGGCCTTTTGTCCTGAAGTGGGTGCCCCCACCCTACACAATCTCACCGGCAGGTGACCTTATGGGAAAGTTAAAAATAGCAGCTAGGAATGGGTTCTGAGTGCCTTGAAGTGGACGCACAATCACTGGATGACAGTGGGGCGCAGGGGAGACAGCTCGATGCTGGGGCCATTGCTTCTCCTCTGCGCTGACAGTAATCGGACCAGGCAGATGTCACTGACAGCTGGGGCTAATGGGCTGTCAGGCAGGGCCAGACCAGCCTGCGACATCCTCTGGGCTCCCTGGCATGGGTCCAGTGCCGACCAAGGCAGTCAAGCATGGGGCCATCAGACGGGGGCCTTGGTGCCTACTCAGGGAGCGATCCTCATTGAAGTGGGGGGTCTGCTATCCCCACCCCACCTGGGTAGTTGTATTTCTCATTTGTGGGAAATGGTCATTTGAATTATTGATGGGAGATTACAACTAAGCTAATTCAGTTCAATTTCTGCAGCAGACAAAACTATAATTAACCTAGAAGCAAAGGTCAGTGCAGTGGTAAATGGCTGTGGGGGGCAGAGGAATTGCAGAGGAGCCAGCTAGTACTCAGGTGGAAATTATGCAAGACCATCTCGAGAAGCACCTTGAAATGAATTCATGATTCAAGACCAAGGTCCAGCACCACCTGAAAGACCTTCATCTTAGCCTTGGGACTTTCTGAGCAAAGAATTGGCTGGGTTTGCTTCTTGAATATGTAGCTCTTAAAAAGCAGTGAATGCTGGCCTCTGGGGTGTGTGTCCTCCAAGGTGGCCTGGGAGCAAGGGGATAGGGTTACCTGAGGTTCTGACTCCTGAGTCTGTGTGTGAGCTGGGCAAGGCATCAAGTCTCCCGTCTGTGTCTCTGAAGTGAGGATGTGGTACTAGCCCCCCAGGCCTCCCATCCCTGTCACCCTAGACTCTTGTCCTGTGGTTGTGATGAGTGATTCCAGGATGGGCAGGAGGGGGCTGGCCAGTACCTGGACTGCCCCTCTGTTTTCACATTCAGCCACCCCATGAAGTGGAGCCAAGTGTGACTTGCCTGTCCAGGGACTTGGGTCCTTGTCTTGGTTGGGTTCCTGGACTGAGGTACTGTTCAGCAACCTGGATGGGTCAAGAGACTCAGCAACCTGGCATGGGATGGTTTTCCTGACATGTGCCTGGCTCTACTTCTCCCCTGCTCCAGGTCTGCCTGTGTGTTTGGGGCAGGAAAAGCCATGTTCAGTTGCTTTGGCAATGAGTGTCCTGCTGAGGAGCTGGCATGCAAGTGGCCCTTTTAGCGTGTCATAGAAAGGTAGGGGGCTTTCTTGGCCTGGAATCTTCTTTTTTTAATTGTTTGGAATTCATTGAGGGTATAGAGAATTAGGTTATACTGATTGCATTTGTTAGATAAAGCCTCTCTTATAATTGTATCCCAACCCCAAGAGGTGTGCCATACACTGTGCACCCCGTTCCCCTCCCACCTCCCTGGAGTCTTTTCTCTTCACTGATGGAGCTGAGCAATGCATCACCTCTTGTTTAATGGCCATAAAACACATTCAGGTATTGTGATATTGTGAAATGTATTATTTGGCCTTCATCTCCCTTTCCTGGCACAGAGCTCCTAAAACCCTTGGAATCTCCAGGATGATAAGGAGAAGAGTGTCTTTTGTTTGCTAATGAGATGACCCAGCTTCAAGACAGGGGCTGGTCACAAGAAAGTCCAAGGCATGAATAGAGGGGTGAGGCTAGTACACAACCTTTGGGGAAGGGTGAGGGGCTGAGGTTGAGCTGATCACCAACAGCCAAAGATGTAATCAATCATGCCCACATAAGGAAGGTCCCATAAAAACCTGCAAGGAGTTTCCAGACAGCTGAGCACGGGGAGCTGCCTGGAGGGTGTTGTCCTAGGGAGGGCGTGGAGGCTCTTTGCCTGTTCCACATGACTTCCCTGTGCTTCTCTTTCTTCTGGATTAAAGCAGTAAATGTAAGCAAAGTGCTTGAGTTCTGTGAGCTGCTGGAGCCAATTAATCAACCCTAAGGAGGGGATTGTGGGAACCCTGATTTATAGTTGGTCATTGGAAGTATAGGTGACAACCTACTAGTGATTGGCACCTGAAGTGGAGACAGGTTTATGGGACTTCACCTGTGGAATCTGAGGGTAACTCCAGTAGACAGTGTCAGAACTGAGCTGAATTAGCTCAGCTGCTGTCTGCTGGAGTGTCACCTGCAGAATTGCTTGGAGTGTGGAAAACCCTATACGCCTGGCATCAGAAGTGTGGTATTGAGTGGTGTGGAAGCTGAGGGAAAAAACCTTTGGTATCTTTCCTGTCTCTATGTAGCAGCAAAATTCTTTAAAATTAAACCCCATGAAGAAACTCAATACATAAGACAAACAAAACAGCAGCTGCTCGGCTTCGTTCTCTGGCCCTTCTCCCCAGGGGCAGGCTGGCCTCTGAGGGGCCGTGAGGACGTCTCTGTGTCCCAGTTCCAGAGTGTGCTTACCTTGGTCAGAAAGCCTCCCAGTGATAGAATCAAGAGAGTCTTACTACAGACTTGAGAGAGGGGAGTGGACTGGCCGTTTGTCCTAGCAGGCTCAAGGCCAAGCAGGACCAGAGGGCCAGAGGGCCGTTCTGTCTGCCTCCCTGGGACCTGCTCTCAGCCCTGCTGGGTGATGGAGTCTGTGCCTTCCTAAGGATCTGGCCTCCAGTGAGATCTCCCCAGAGTGTGAGCAGTCTTTCAGGCTAAGCCCTCACTACTACTCTTTCCAAGGGGGCCTGAAACAGCCCCTAGAGAGGAGTAGAGTGGAGAGGATGACCCTGGAATGTCAGCATCCTTAACTTTCTGGCTCCATGGGGACCTTCACACAGCTCCATTCTCACCTTTCGGAAATTTCTGCAGCTTTGATGTGGTCTCTCCCCTTTCAGTAATGAATAAATAAATAATACTACTGTGTGCGACCCCTGATTTTAATTAGATTTTAGAGTGGTTTTAAATGAATGAATGAATGAAGTTCATGGGCTCTAAGAACATGCTCTTGTAGTAATGAGCTGAAACTATTACATTAATTTCCTAAGGACCTCTTCCTTCCTCTGCTTAGATTATTTGTAGACACTAGTCAATGCTGCATATAAATTGAGGTCTCAAAAGGCTAGCTTAACAATTAATCAGAAGCATCTCCAAGCCCCTCACAATAAAAATAGTTCCACAATTGTAAGAGGAAATCTACCTTTAGAGACCTCTTATTACTGAAGATGTGCACCTTGGATACGTCAAGGGAATCTGGAGTGAACTCTGTTTATAAGGGTCTGGAGGGGCAAGCAGTGTTCATACATCAAAGACATAATTCTTAGCATTTTGTCACATCAGCTTTTCCCTTTCTTCTTGCAGTGCCAAGTCTGGGAGGGAAAGTCATCTCTGTCACTCAATAAATACAGCAGGTCTGATTTAGAAATGTGTGTGAATGTGAACTCTGTGGTGACTTGGCTTCACTCTTCCCTTTTCACTGTACCCCCTTCTCTGTCTCCTGCTTTTAGGCTCCTGTAAGACACTTGGCATCTGACACACTTACCTGCTGTGGTCCTCCTTCCTACACCACCACAAATTTCCAAATGGCCTCCTTGCCTCTAGTATCTCAGTCCTCATTCTGGCTGAGCATGTGGCCTGGACCTGTAATTATCCTGCTCAAAAATCCTCAGTGACTCCCTACTGCTCAGAGGATGAAGCAGGGGTGCCGCCCTATGGCTTCCAGGCCCTGTTTGATGCAGCCCCACACTTCCTCCACGCCACCCGCTTGCCTTTCCCCACAGGAGCTCAGCTCTCCACTTGGGCTAGGCTGTGTGCAGTGCCCCTCAACCCTGCACACGTTCAGCTGATTCCTGCCTTCAGACTCTTGCTCCCACTGTTTCTAGGTGGCCCATGTTATTTATCATCCCAACCAAGAATGTTCTCTAATAACGAAAAAGGACATTATTAATAATAGTGGGAAAATTGGCATAAATTAGATTGTTCCAGGAAACCAGGATGTGTGGTCACTGTAGTTGCATCCTGCCCTCGTTCCCTTTTACTTTTCTTTCTTCTTTTTTATTATTTTTATTTATTTACTCTTTAGAGACAGACTCTTTGCTATCACCCCGGCTGGAGTGCAGCAGTGTGATTGTAGCTCACTGTAATCTCAAACTCCTGAGCTCACGCTGTTCTACTGTCTCAGCTTCCAGAGATGGGACTACAGGTGTGTGTCACCACCCCTGGCTAATTTTTCTATTTTTTATAGAGACAGGTTCTTGCTATGGTGCCCAGGCTGGTCTTAAACTCCTGGTCTCAAGTGATCTTTCCACCTCAGCCTCCCACATGCTAGGATTACTGGTGTGAGTTTTTCATTCTCCCTCCTGTGAAGTTTAGCTCCAGTCCTTCCTGTCCTGAGGGGCTGATTTCCAGGAAGCTTCCCCAGGTAAGGCTGAGTTTCTAAGTCCCTGGCTCCATGCTTCCCATCTGGGTGACTTCCAGGCAGTGGGTGTTGGTGCCTGGATTAGAAGCAGGGGTTCTAAAGCAGGTTAAGTGTGCACAATGTCACCTGTCATACTGCTATTCTTTTTGGCTTCGTACTATCTGAACCTCCTTATTCTTCACCAATTTCCACCTTTTGAAGCGCAGCCCGTTTCTTACTATGTACGGTTAAACATGCCAGAGACTTGCTTTCTAGCTTCCCTTGCAACCAGTCCAGACCATCTGGACTCCAGTCTGGGAGGGGTGCCACCTGTGACAGTGGGCAGTGGTCCTAATGGTGGTTACCTCATAGCAGGTGTTGGTGGCAGCAGCAGACATAACTGCACCTGGTGCCATGGCATCAGTGGTAGCTTTTGGAGACTAGTTTTGGAATAGCTGTGGAGGTCTGTTTTTGGTAGGGGACCTGGAGGCCCGATTCTCTGGGCTTCCAGTGATTCGGAAAGCTATTTAGCATCCTCTATTATAAAAAATGTTAACCATAAACTGAAGTAGAGAGAAAAAAATCATATAAGGAACTCTAACCCCTGCATATTCACCAGGAAGATCTGATAATTAAGAAAAATTTGTTCTGATTTTAAAAAAAATTCCTTTCTCCCTTACTCTTACTTTCTGACTCTCTAAAAAATTCTAAGAATATTTTATTCCTAATACTTCAGTTTGTATCTCTGAAAAATTAGGACATTTTCTTGTATGACCTTACTATTTTCACTATACGTGTACCAGTAATTCCTTAATATTGTTTTATATTCAGTCTGTATTTCCATAATTGTCTCAAAATGCCCTTTTTAAAACTATTTTTCTTATTTAATAGATTCAGGGGATGGAAGTTGAATCCCATCACATGTAGACTGTATATTGTGTAATGGTAAGTCTGGGATTTGGTGTACTCATAGGTAATGTTTCATCCCCCACCCCCTCTCACCCTTCCCCCTTGGGAATCTCCAAAGTCCATTACAGTGCTCTGTAGGCCCACATGTAGCCATAGTTGAGCATTTATTTTTCGGTTCCTGAATTACTTCACTTAGGATATAGCCTCTAGCTCCATCAAGCTGGAGCAAAAGACATTTTCATTCTATCTTATCCCTGAGTGGTATTTCATGGCGTGTGTGTGTGTCTGTGTGTCTGTGTATCTGTGTGTCTGTCTATGAGTCTGTCATAGACACCCAAACCCACAACATTTTCTTTCTTTCTTTCTTTTTTTCTTTTTTTTGTTAATTACAGGAAAATATTTATCTTGTTTATTTTAAATTTATTTTTTAATTTTATTTTATTACTAAATCATAGCTGTGTACATTAATGCAATCATGGGGCACCATACACTCGTTTTATAGACCATTTGACATATTTTCATCACACTGGTTAACATAGCCTTCCTCGTCTTTTCTTAGTTATTGTGTTAAGACATTTATATTCTACATTTACTAAGTTTCACATGTACCCTTGTAAGATGCACCGTAGAAAAAATTTTTTTTCATATTTATTCTTATAAGCATTGGAAAAACATAATTGATAGAAAAAGCTGATAAAAGCAACATATATTTATGGCAATGTTATGTATGCCTTCCATGTGCCAGAGTGTCCAAGGCCCTGGAATAGAGTTGTGAACAAGACGTGCAAAGCCCCTTCCCCTTAGGAGAAGCATTCGTCTTTGAGAGATTCATTAGGGTTCTGCTACTTGGATCCACAGCTAGTAAGTGTCAGAGGGAGACTACAACTCAGGCCCTTCGAACCCCTCATCCACTGCTCTTGTGTAGCCCTCATGACCTCTACATGTGGGCTGGATTCTGAGGGGGTCAACATATATCCCCATGTACCCAGGGACTGGACAGGTAAAAGCAAGGGATTGCTAATGTGGCTCTATACTGCCCCCAGAATGGCTGCCAGCTCCACTTTACCCCTGAGAGAAGGTGAACACGTGCCCAGTTGTGGCTGGGACTAGTGGATGTTGAGGCAGGTGCTAAGAATAAAGACTCCAGAGAGGACTGGCCCCAGGGTGCGCGCTTCCAGGGGGAATGAGAGGACCTCCCTGGAGGCTTCTTCCATGATGGGGGCAGTCTAGGGTCTGGATGGCAGAAACAGAGATTATGGAGCTGGCCCGCCACGATTTCCTGTGCCTGTTTTACCTACTGGCTGTGACACACAGACTGTTCCCATGGATATTGTAGTTTGGAGGACTTTATAGCTCTCAGATTTATTTTCCTCACACACCCGTAGCCATATGGGTGAGAGTTCCTGGAGGGGTTCATAGAATTGTGGGCCCAGGAAAATCAACTCCTGCCTTTAGGTTAAAAAGACAAAAACAAAAGCCCGACTTTCATCTAATGGTTGCCCTCATGGGAACTTTGTGAAAACCCATATAAACATGATCCCTCAGAGTTTGAAGTCCATCATCCAAGAGCAGGAACTCTCCAGAGAGTAGGCTCCCCTTGCCTTTGTTCTGAGGTCTGCATTAGAAAGGCATTGACCTGTCTCTGGTCTGGTTGACTCTTTTGGAAAAGCATTGCTGGTGCTGCCTACCACCTGCATCCTGGCTGCACTATGCAGCCACGCTGGCAAGTGTAAACTAGACTCTTGTATGGACAACTAACGTGCCTTACGTCATGCTCAGATCTAGTTATAGCCATGGAAGTTAGGAGAGGATGGGCTTTTAACCATGGCAGAAAAATGCCATCTTTCTTAAGACATGCTTGTCTATAACATAGTTACAGGTGTCTGTGCTCACTGATGCTCACTGGTGTGTCATTGTACATTCAGTGACAAATGTCTTTAATTTTTTTTTTTTTTTGCCTTTAGTAGAGCTTCCTTATTATACTCATCCCCCCACCCCACACACACACACATACACACACATACCATTCTTTGTAACTTTATCATCAAACAAGCATTATATGCTCACTTTGGGGGGTGCTCTGGGTTAGGTTAGGTGATGATTTCTGAAAGTTCAGAAACATGAGACGATGCAGAAAGGACACTGCTGGATGGATCTCATGGACCCTCACAAACAACTCTAAGCCTGAGTTCAGGGACCAGATTATTAGGTAGGATCCTTTTTGTTGCAAATGACAAAAACCCAATTCAAATGGGCTTCAGCAAAAAAAAAAAAAAAAAAAGGCAGATTTTATTACTATATACTCGAGTATAAGCCGAGTTTTTTTGGCACAAAATTTGTGCCGAGTTTGGGTTTTTCGGCAAAAACTCGGCTTACACTCGAGTATATACGGTATTTCAAATAACTGAAAAGTCTGTGGGCAATAGCTTCAGGCATGTCTGCATTCAAATGTTCAAACAGCAGTGCCAGCAATGCATCTGTCTCCATTCCCCAGCTTTGCTTTCCCCTGTGTAGGTTTCCCTGTCGGGCACCTCTTGGGTTGGTGGCAAAGATGGCTGGCTGCCTGTGGTGCCAAGCATAATTCCCATCAGTTTGGTCTCTAAAGCAAAAAGACAAAGCATTTTCCCCAATACTTCTAGTAACTATAATATCTTTGGATTGATTCTCACAGGCTTGGCTTCTGTGATGTGCCTGTTATAATACAGTCACTGTGGTTGGGAAATGGGGAGCTTTAATGGACCTCCCTTGTTCACAAGCCCTACCCTCGAACCAGGAGTTGGGATAAGACCCCTCAAAACATTTTAAACTTTTTAAGAAAGGAAGGGGGTTGGTTGCACAACAATGTAAATGTATTTAACACTACTGAACTGTACGTTTAAAAACGGTTAATATGATAACTTTTATGCTATGTGTACTTTAACCACAATTAAAAACTTTTAGAAGAAAGAAAAAGGGTAGTTTTCTCAAAAGGGAATTGAGGAGTTGTTACCAGAAGGAGAAATGAATGTGAGTAGGCAAAACCAACCAATTTCCAGAGCAAATGGAGTCAGATGCTGAGACCAAACCACGTGTCTTTTCTCATTTAAATGAGTGAGTGATTTCAGCCTCCCAAGAGGGGATGAAGGAGGAAGCACAACTCTGTGGAGGTTCTCACCACAGGGTGGGCCTGAGGAGCAGGGTTGGGACCAGTGACGGGCTCAGCTCTAGTGGCAATAAAGCCCTGTGAGGTCACAGGCTCCTCTCCTTCAGCCCCAACCTAAAAGGTTGCCTAGGTCAGGTACTGTGCCATGTGCCTCAAGCAACTTTCTGCTGCCACCTCCAAGAAAGATAAGAATCAAGCAAGGATTTTTCCTCAGAATTTAGCCCTTGGGGCTCTGTCTTCTCTTTCTGGCTCTCCTCAAGCAGGACCTGAGTGTCTGGAGCAGCCCAGCATCTGCAGTGTTGGCAGGGGCTCATCTTGGGATACACATCATGCCCTCCTAATAAATCGTGTCACTCCACTTTGGATGTCAGCCTGGACATTGACTCCTCCTAGCCTCCTACGAGGGCACATGATAGAAGCCAAGCCCTTGTCCTGGTCCAGCCCTAATTCCTTAGGTCCCTCCTGCCTTTCCAGGGTCTCCTGTCATGGTCCTTCTGGTGCCAAGGCTGAGCTCTGTCCCTCAGCCTTCAGGATCCATGGTGCATAGGTCTTTCCCTCCCTGGTGCTGGGCTACCTTCAGCTCTGCCCAGCGGGCATCCTGAGACTGCCTCATGGGACTCTCCAGTGGCCTTTCTCTTGTTCTAGGTTATTGGGCCCTGCCCCAGGTCCATAAACCGAATTGTCCATTTGGCTTATCTCCTTCTAAATCCCCAGTTTTTTTAAATCTTTCTAGATCCTTCTGAAGACATCTAACAGACCCATGCCCTATTCATCCCTGCAGAAGGCCATGGCTCCATGACATACTGAGGGGTGCTGTTCAGAATATCAAGCACCACATGGCACATTGTCATTAGATACTATCACTAGAAGGAGGGTCCTAGTGGGCTCTGCTGGGTCAGGTGTTACCTCTTTGTTTGCTGGAGCATGGTGGGGACCCTGGGAATACCAAGAGGGGGCCAGGTACGCGTTCATGGGATAACTATTTGCCAACACATACATACCTGTGCACCTCGGTAAGCACTCACTTCTCCCACACAGGTGAACATCTAGCACCTCCTACCTGATCTTGAACTCAGTTCTGATTTTGGTTTCACTGACTACAAGCTATGTGACTTGAGCAATTCACTTTGGCCTTTTTGAATCTTGGATCTTTTCTGTAAAATTGAAATAATAAGCAGGGACTTGAAAAGTTATTTGCACACCAAGATCTTTATTATCATTAAGGCATTATTCACAATGACCAAAAGGTAGAAACAAACTATCATAAATGCCCATCAATGGATGAAAGGATAAACAAAATGCGGTACATACATATAATGGAATATTATTTAGTTTAAAAAAGGAATGAAGGCAGGGCGCCGTGGCTCACTCTGTAATCCTAGCGCTCTGGGAGGCCTAGGTGAGTAGATCACTTGAGCTCAGAAGTCTGAGACCAGCCTGCGCAAGAGTGAGACCCCATTTCCAAAAAAATAGCCAGGCATTGTGGTGGGTTCCTGTAGTCCCAGTTACTTGGGAGGCTGAGGCAAGAGGATCACTTGAGCCCAAGAGTTTTAGGTTGATGTGAGCTATGACACCAGGGGCAACAAAGTGAAACTGTCTCAAAAGTAAATAAATAAATAGAATGAAAAAGTAATGAGATTCTGATATGGGATATGACATGGATGAACCTTGAAAACATTAGTTTGGTGAAATAAGCCAGACACAGAAAGTCAGTCTGACATGGTTCCACCTATATGAGCACTTAGAATAGGCAAATTCATAGAGAAAGAATAATGATTACCGGAGGGGCTGGGGAGAAGGGAGAATGGAGAGTTACCATTTAATAGGTACAGAGATTCAGGGACAGAAAAGTTGGTTGTACAACGTGAATGTACTCATGGTCACTGAATTGCACATTCAAAAAGGATTAAAGTGGTAAAATGTATGTATAATTCACCATAATACAAAATGAAAATATGAATGGCTATTACATAGAACTGTTACAAATACTGAGATCAAATATCTGTAAGATGCCTTTGCAACCTCAAGGGTTATTATTATTATTGACCAGTATCATTAAGTTATAAGTCTTTTGGCTTCATTCAAAAATTCCCTAAAAGTAATTTTAATATTTTTAGGAAGGGAATTTTATAAAAATCACATTGCTCCTATTTTTCTGTACATTCGAATAAATTACAGTGGGGGAAAAAATCAGCTTAGAACAGTTTGCTAGTATTATTTGAGGGATTTTGAAAAGGACAAAATAAATTCTCTCATAATCTTGAAATTATACCATGAAAAATTTATTATTTTTCTTTTTTTTTAAAATTTTTCATTATTATGCATAAAAGTATCAATTATAGAGCAATGCAGGTGGGGTGCAGTGGCACATGCCAATAATCTTAGCACTTGGGAGCCAAGGCGGAAAGACTTCAAGGCCAGGAGTTTAAGACCAGCCTGGGCAAAAGAGCAAGAACTCCATCCTTACAAAAAAATGTTTTTAATTAGCCAGATGTGATAGCAACGTACTTGTACTCCTAACTATTCAAGAGGCTGAGGTGGGAGAATTGCTTGAGCCTGGGAGTTCAAGATTGCAGTGAGCTATGATTGCACCATTGCATGCCAGCCTGGGGGACAGAACAAGATCCTGTTTCTTTAAAAAAAAAAAAAAAAAAAAATCAAACCGGGAGGCACCTGTGGCTCAAAGGAGTAGGGTGCTGGCCCCATATGCCAGAGGTGGTGGATTCAAACCCACCCCTGGCCAAAAACTGCAAAAAAAAAGAAAAAAAAAAACCCACCAAAATCTATGTATTACAGAGGATATCAGTCATTCACACTTTTCTGTGGGTTGCTTTCCTGCTGATTCTAGCTGAGAACACTAAGGCAGTGGTTATCAATTTTTTTTCTTTTTTAACAGCACAGCAACATTTTTTCCCCCAAATAAAACTTCTGACTTTGGCCCAGAACAGTGGCTAATGCCTGAAATCCTAGCATTCTGGGAGGCCAAGGTGGGTGGTCTCAAAAGTCAATAAATAAATGAATGAATGAATAAATAAATATTTGAGCTCAGGAATTGGAGACCAGCTTGAACAAGAGTGAGACTCTGTCTTTACTAAAAATAGACAAACTAGTTGGGTGTTGTAGGGGAGGCACCTGTAGTCCCAGCTACTTGGGAGGCTGAAGCAAACGGATCACTGCAGCCCAAGAGTTTGAGGTTTCTGTGAGCTATGACACCACAGGACTCTACCCAGGGCGATACAATGAGACCCTGTCTCAAAAAAGAAAGAAAGAAAGAAAGAAAGTTTTAAACCTTTTCCTTAGATTTGATAGGTATTTATTGAAGTCATCCTAAACTCTCTTATCAATAGTAGAACAGTTATCCTATTGAGCTTAAAGTTTGGGTCCAAATCTCACTCTGTTTTTCTCCTCCATCCTTCTTCCCTCTCTTTATTCTTACCTTTACCAGGTTATGTTTTAAGCAATAAATATATTTTGCTAAATTATTTGCTTGGTGTAAGTATGATTTCTGCAAGTAAATGCTTGCAGATAAAATTAGTTTTATGCACAGACATTTAAAAACCTGATAATTTGTCAATATTCAAGTCATTTTCCTATGTTACATAAATCTAATTAGTATTAGAATCCACTTTTTTTTTTTTTTTAGAGACAGAATCTCACTTCGTGGTGTCACAGCTCACAGCAACCTCCAACTCCTGGGCTTAGGCGATTCTCTTGCCTCAGCCTCCCAAGTAGCTGGGACCACAGGCGCCCATCACAACACCTGGCTATTTTTTTGTTGCTGTTTGGCAGGGGCCGGGTTTGAACCCGCCACTCTCGGTATATGGGGCCGGCACCCTACCCACTGAGCCACAGGTGCCCCCCAGAATACACTTTTTAAAAACAGTTTGTTCTTGGTGTTAATTTTTTTATAACTTTTTAAAAATGGATTTTCATACTTACAGAAAAGTTACAAAAATAGTACAAACAATTCTTCAGCCAGAATAAACAATTATTAACATTTTGTGTCACTTTTGCTTTCTCTCTCTCTCTCTGTCTCTGTACATCCGTATCTATATATATATATATAGGCACACATATACATGTATACTATACGTTGTAATTTGACTGTTTAGTTTTAACATCTTTTTCATCTCTTCATAATTCTTATCTGCAGAATGCCCTTTGAACAATACATTCCTGGAACAGATTTCAGACCCTTTCTCTAAATTTTAAGGTTGCATCATAAAGATAGATTGTGCTCTTTGGAAATATTATGTATAACCTTGTCATTTGCATTTAGGCCTGTTAAAGAGCCCACGCTGAGTTCCAGTTAGGTTCTTTTGTTGCCAAGACATAAACATTTGAGCCAGCCTTTGGGGGTGGCTGGAGGGATGGAGAAAACATAAAGCTTGGAAATGGACCTGGACCGGTGAGAGCTATCAGAACTCCAGAGGCAGTCTTAGAGCCCATTCTCACCACCTTCTCTCAGCCTGCTGGGTCCACCCTGGTCCAACTTCTCTGATCCTTGCCCTCTATTGAATGTTCTGTTCTTCTCTGTTCGTGTGCCCTGCTGTCCACCTCTGAGCTTCTGCTTCCCCATGGCGAGATCCCTAAAGAATCCACTGGTACCCTCTCTCTGTGTGCCCCTTAGTTCCAATTTCCATCGCTGATTACCTCATTCTCTCCCTTGTCTCTGCACCAGGATCACCCATGGGGTGCTGGGAGCATATAAGGATTGACTTCCCTTGGTCGGGTATTTCCCCCAGATTCTGTTCACTTACTGGTGGTGAGGTCGTGGGATTCTTTCTCCCAAAGACCCTCCAGGGGCTGTAAGTGCTATGGACAAAGCTTGGGCCTGGAAATTCTATTTTAGCACATCACCCTTATTTCCTAACTATAGTCACAACACATGATCTATCACTTCTGTGCTCCTCTCAGATGTGAGAAGTCATTAGGAAGCTCTAGACCGAATGTCAAATGTTGGAATTTTCAGGATTTTTAAAGGTGTATATGAGTATGCATTTTAACTTAACTAGTAACTAAAAGCTTTTCTGAGAAGAGCATTTCAAAATGTATGATAAAAATTTATGAACATTTTGGAACAAAAGGTTAGTATGATTTTGCCTTCCCTTTTAGAAAGTCCAACGTTTATTTTAATTCCTCATTTTTAAAGTTTGAAAGTTTTCAAATTTACAAAAAAGTTAGAAGACAATGCTATATTTACCAATTGATGATACAGTAGAACACTGGTTCTCAACCTTCCTAGCGCAGCGACCCTTTAATGCATTTCCTCATGTTGTAATGACCCCCAACCATAAAATTATTTTTGTTGCTACTTCACAACTGTAATTTTTGCTACTGTTACGAATCGTAACATAAATATCTGATGTTAGGCGACCCCTGTGAAAGGGTCATTCAACCCCCAAAGGGGTTGCAACTCACAGATTGAGAACCGCTGCAGTAGAACCTCCATAGTTGACCACCTCTCTACTACATTGACCACCTCCCTAAGTTGACCTAATCTTTATAGACCAGACATGCACCACATGTAGGTATCAGTACAGTAGGCCTAGTTCCTTACGTTGACCACCTCCGTATCTTGTTTGTTAATAGTCCTTTGAGTGATCAACTCTACTGTTACTTTGTTTTAACTCTCCCCAATGAGCCATTTGAAGGTAGATTACATAAATTATAGACATCATGAAACGTTACTTTTACTTCAGCAAGGGCTGGGTACAATGGCTCATGCGTGTAATCCTAGTACTCTGGGCAGCTGAGGCAGGTGGATTACTTGAGCTCACGAGTTCAAGAACAGCCTGAGCAAGAGTGAGACCCCTTTCTTAAAAACTATCCAGGCATTGTGGTGGGCGCCTGTAGTCCCAGCTACTTAGGAGGCTGAAGCAAGAGAATTGCTTGAGCACAAGAGTTTGAGGTTGCTGTGAGCTATGACACTACAGCACTCTACTGAGGGTGACAAAGTCAGACTTTATCTCAGGAAAAAAAAATACTTAAGCATGTATTTCTAAAAAATAAGGGCACTTTCCTACATACATAAAGCATCATTATCATACCTAACAAAATTATCAATAGTCTGACTGTATCATCTGTACATCTGAAAACACATCATTTTGTACATATTTAAATTTCCCCAATTGTCTCAAATTTTTATTATAGAGATTATTAAAAATCTGAAATCTACTCAAGGTTCATGCATTGCATCTGGTAATTATGCTTCTTAGTTACTTGTAATCTAAACCAGATACCACCCTGACATCCACCCCCAGCCTGTCTTTGTTTCAGGAGATGTTGACTCTTTTTGTTTTTTGAGAGACAGAGTCTCACTATGTTGCCCTCAGTAGAGAGCTGTGGCATCACAGCTTACAGCAACCTCAAACTCTGGGCTTAAGTGATTCTCTTGCCTCAGCCTCCCAAGTTGCTGGGACCACAGGTGCCCGCCACAACGCCCAGCTATTTTTTGTTGCAGTTGTCATTGTTGTTTTAGCAGGTCCAGGCTGGGTTCGAACCCACTAGCCTCAGTGTATGTGTCCAGTGCCCGTAGCACAGTGGTTATGGGTGCCTAGCCAGAAGACATACATTCTTAAATAGTCAGAGTCAGCTGCCTTGCAGGACATCTTGCAGCCTGGGTCTGTCAGATTGTCTCCTCATGATTTAACTCAGGGCAAACATCCAGGTCCACCGGGATGGTGCTCTATGTTTCCCAATGCACCACACTCAAAAATCTCAAAATGCCAAAAGGTCTAACCATGAAGGATGCTAAATTTGAACATTTGGTGAAGGTTGAGGTCATCCTTATTTTTTGTTAAGAATCAGAGAGACTGGCTCAGCGCCAATAACACAGTGGTTACCGTGCCAGCCATATACAACGAGGGTGGTGGGTTCGAACCTGGCCCGGGCCAGCTAAATAATGACAACTGCAATAAAAAAATAGCTGGGTAGGTGGCATCTGAGGCTCAAAGGAGTAGGGCGCTGGAGGTGGTAGGTTCAAACCCAGCCCCGGCCAAAAAAAAACTGCAAAAAAAAAAAAAGCTGGACATCGTGGCAGGTGCCTATAGTCCCAGCTACTTGGGAAGCTGAGGCAAGAGAATCGCTTAAGCCCAAGAGTTTGAGCTGTGACACCATGGCACTCTACCAAGGGCGACACAGTGAGACTCTATCTCAAAAAGTAAAAAAAAAAAAAAGAATCAGAGAGACCAAAGCAGCTTGCTTAAGGCCCTCAGATGCTTCCTGGTGTTAGGAATTGTGTGAAGTGGTCACTGACTAGGGGCTCTGTTCGGTATCATCTCTGTGCCTGTGACCAGCAGCCCTTCCCGTTCTCCTGGATCCCAGATGGATTGGCTCCTTTACTTGTACACAGAGGCAGACTCTTTCCTGTGGCACCTCCGTTGACTGCCCAGTGCCCTTCGTTTGCGCGCACAGACCTCTGTACATTCTGCCTCTGGAGATTCCCTGTCCCAGACACGTCTAGAAATATTTGTTTTATAGCACAGAGGGCCTCTGATACCTCCTTTTCCCACAAGACCTCTTGCTTTAAAGCTTCTGTAATTATTTTTGAGAGAAAATGGTAATATAACACTTGCCAATAGCTCCCTTGGCAAAAAGGTTAAAGTCCCAGGTCTGACAGCAGCTGCTCTTGAAGTAGCAGAGGGGGGTGTGGGAGCTGGAGTGCAGGAGGGTTGGCTCCTAGGTTTAGAGCAGCCCTAGCAAGAAGAGACAACCACCCTGGCCTGAATATTTCTGATATTCCAAGGGCCCCCAAACATTAGAAATCCAGCACCCTTTCCTAGAAACAAAATGAAAAACAACAAGACAATCACAACAAAACCCAGGTTTGAGTTACTCTTTATATCCCATACCTTTTGAATATGAAGGGACCTATTTTTTATTTATTTATTTTTTTGAGACAGAGCCTCAAGCTGTCACCCTGGGGAGAGTGCTATGGCATCACAGCTCACAGCAACCTCCAACTCCTGGGCTCAAGTGATTCTCCTGCCTCCGCCTCCCAAGTAGCTGGGACTACAGGCGCCCACCACAATGTCCGGCTATTTTTTGGTTGCAGCCGTCATTGTTATTTGGTGAGCCTGGGCTGGATTTGAACCCGCCAGCTCGGGTGTATGTGGCTGGTGCCTTTGCTGCTAGAGCCACAGGCGCCAAGCCATTTTTTTTTTTTTTTAATTGTTAAATCATAGCTGTGTACATTAGTGTAATCACCTGTACCCTGTTTTTTTTGGTTTTTGGGGGGGTTTTTTTGCATTTTTTTTTCAGCCAGGGCTGGGTTTGAACCCAACACCTCCGGCATATGGGGATGGCATCCTACCCCTTTGAGCCATAGGCGCCACCCTGAAGGGACCTTGTTATGATAAAAAATATCTGCAGATTGGCCTGCAGCAGTGCTTTACTATCAGCCAGTTGAGACACTGGATGACAAGAGAAAGCTACTAGGCCTGCACGGTGGCTCATGCCTGTAATCCTAACACTCTGGAGGCCAAGGTGGGTGGGTTGCTTGAGGTCAGGAGTTCCAGACCAGCCTGAGCAGGAGTGAGACTCCATCTCTACTAAAAATAGAAAAGACTAGCTGGGCGTTGTGGCAGGCACCTGTAGTCCCAGCTACTTGGGAGGCTGGGGCAGGAGAATTGCTTAAGCCCAAGAGTTTGAGGTTGCTGTGAGCTGTGACGCGATAGCACTCTACCGAGAGCAACATAAACATAGTGAGACTCTGTCTAAAAAAAAAAAAAAAAAAAAAAAGTTGTATTTTATTCATATGGGAAAATCTACCTCTATTGGAAAAAAGGGTATACATACATGATCCAGTGTTGAAGGGGCTGACAAAAATAGGGATGCTACTCTACTTCTTAACTATTGTGATTTTAATGAAGATAGGAACAGGGACACTTCAGGACTTTAAGAAATAAACCAGCTGGAACATTTCAGACACCCTTACTTCCTGAACACTGCAAAAGCAAGCAGCATGCATATGTCTCCCATACTGAAGCCTCCCCTTGGCCTGCATAGTGCCGGGTTCATCTGTCCAAGCAATCCTGAGCCCCAATCTGACACGATCACCGTGATGGAAAGGGAAGCGTTGCCTGGCTTGCAGTCAAGCCACTGCAAGTAGGATTCCTTTCCCAAAGGGGTAGAGGTCCCCATCCCTTCTCTCGCTTCACACAGCCCATGGGACTGTCCAATCAATCCTCATTTACCCTACTTGGGTCAATGAGGCAAACCTTATTATTTTGTGGGAACAGAAAATGCAAACAAGCATAATTTCTAAAACAAAGGGGACTCTTTGCTGCTGACATACATTCTTCCTCGTACTGTTCTCCTGTTTCGGATTATAGTCTCGCTTCGGGTTGTTTTTATGAATGAATCTCTTCTCACCACTTATTTATTGTGACTAGGTCTACAGGGAGAAAAGCAAGGCAAAAAGTCATCTTGTTTTCCTGCCTAAAAGGGAACGCCAACTCTTAATAGACAAGGAAAGACTATAGGGTTGAACCTCAGGTTTTTATGATAACCAGTTAGAACGCATCAGTTTTCCCAATGGGACAAACCTTGTCAAGACAGAAGCAACAGACAGCTTGGGGTCCCAGGAACACTCACCAACTGACAGCCCCCTCCGGGAGCTTCTGGGGCTGTTCCACCTGCTTCTGCATCCTGGGCATACTCAAGCTTAGACTGTCTCACAGCTGGAGGCCTCACCCCAAGGTTAAGGTGGAAGGAGGGGAAGCTGTCCTGTGCACACAGGGGAGGGTCATGGAATTTTCCAGGGACATATGACCTAAGACTATTTATCTTGGGTTCTTTGCAGTGCCATGGCTCTAAGGAATTTTTCTATGGCTATGCCCTCTAGGAAAAGTGTTTCTCAACCTGAATGGTTATTATTATGAAAGTCTTAATTTCTCTTCAGGATCAATGCATACTTTTAAAATTCATTACTGCTTCGTGGTCATTCTCACATCATCATATCAGGGTCTAACCAGCAAACAGAAATCACTCAGATTACTTAAAACAGAGGAAACATAACGCTGGCAACTGGCAGCACATGACAGAAGAGGCGGAGAAGCCAAGGAACAAGGAGACAGTCAACCCTGGAACAGTAATTTCAGGAAGGTGAAAGGAGGAGATGTGGTTATCTGAGACCGGGGGTCACCAGGAGAAGCTCAAGGATGTCTCTGTCCAAGGCAGAGAGGGAGACACATCTCTGGATTCTCCCCTTCAGCCTCTCGCCTCCCTGGGGTGCCTCCCATTGGCCAAACCAGCTGAAGACCCAGCTGACACCAGTTTGGGAAACAGACCAGAAGTCAGCCCCTGCCATCCAGAGCAGAGCAGGGGAGGGGAAGGCAGGGCTCTAAGGACAATCATCTCAAGCTGCAAGTTATCTCTTTCTGGGATTAGCCTTGTTCTGGAATTTATTAATGGATACTTTTAAATTCAGCCTTTCTGAATACCTTTTACACATTTAGTTGGTATAATAATGTATTCATCCTTCCAGCTGGGTTATTTTTTTTGCTTTGTGAGCTGTTGAATTACCTTGGAGATTATACCTAAGATTAACAAGCACTCAACCAGTTCACTGGTGTTTGAAACTAGTAACTAATGATTATGTGATTAACTACTTTCACAGTTAACGAAACATAAAACACTTTTTTTTTGACAGAGTTTCACTTTGTTGCCCTGAGTAGAGTGCTGTGACGTCACAGCTCACAGCAACCTCAAACTCTTGCGCTGAAGTGGTCTTTTTGCCTCAGCCTCCCAAGTAACTTGGGACTACAGGCATCTGCCACAATGCCCAGCTAGTTTGTCCATTTTTAGTAAAGACAGAGTCTCACTCTTGTTCAGACTGGTCTTCAACTCCTGAGCTCAAGCAATCTACCTGCCTCAGCCCTGCAGAGGGCTGGGATTATAGGTGTGAGCCACCACACCTGGCCTCAATGAAACACTTTCTAATACATAATACATAGTACATAATACTAATTCATGCTGATAAAACACTGTAAATAGTCATTATTTATGCTGATAAAATTCATGCTGATAAAACGCTATAAATAGTCACTATTCTTACTTAATAGAAGGACATGGGGAGTTTATGTTAATTGCTCAAGGACAAAAAAACAAATGACAGAGGCACACTGCAAACTGTGGACTGTCTAGTTCCAAATTGCAGCATTTTCCCATGATATCCTGCTGCTTCCTACCAGAAAGGTTTGTCCAGGAGGCACAGCATGAGTTTTTCTGGGCTAGTTAGTTGAGTACAGAAGGAATGAGGGAATATATTTTAACCTTCAAAATTTATGGTGACCTAAAAATTAAATTTTTATTTCTGGGTATAAATGACACCCATCCAGCATTCCACTCTGAAGAAGGACATTATCCCTAATGAAGAAACTACACTCTTGCCCTTTACACATCTAGATTCAGTATTTCAATATACAGGACTGGCTGTTCTAGAAGGATCAGAGTCACAGCACCATGTACCACTCCGAGAGTGACAGAGGAGGGGACAGAGAAAGGCAGGGAGGGGGGATCTCCATGGTTCCCATCTTTCCATCTCTCCTCAATAAAATACAGGACACCCAGTAAAATCTGAACGTTAGATAAATGATTTGATAGTATAAGTATGTATCTGACATTCAAATAGTATCTTGTAATTTGCTAAATCTGACAAATTATACAAATTTATCTCCAGGTTTCAGGGGTGGGTGGGGGACGGTGCTGGGCTGATACTGAGGACAGGAGCCCATGTGGCTCTGCTCTTGCCATCTGTGCCCTGCGTGGGCGCTGACCTGCTAATTCCTGCACAGGTGCAAAAGCACAAGCAGGGTCTGGATGGGGAATCCCAGTATCTGGCAAGCACTGCTGAATTCTGAACTGAAGTTTCCGTCTGTGGAAACCGTAGGGAGAGATGGTCTGGCCTAAAGTGTAGGTTAAAGCTGATGTACCTGGTTGCACTTAGCTAGTGAGCATCCAAATCTGACCAAGAAATTAACATTAGGCACTGAGATTTGTAAACTCATTTGAAGCAAGGAAGGAGGAAGGTGGGGAAGAGAGTGTAGATGTGTCCGGCAGAAAGGTCAGTGAGTGGCTGGAATAGGTGAGAAGGCGTGTGTCTGCCTTTGTGCCACTGGCCCAGAAGACTGGGAGGCAGACAATAGAGCCTTTCTGGTGGGTGTCAGGTAGGGGGCAGATGTAAAGCTGGGGCCAGACTCTTCCCTTTGATTCTGAGGAATGCAGAGCTGGGAGGGCACATCCCTGGGCTTAATTCTCCCAAGAGGAAGCAATCTATGCAACAGCTGACAGGTGAAGAAATTACCCTGGTCTCCCTCTGTGAGCTCATCCTGGAACTCACAGAGGGAGACCCAGGGGCTGCTCTCAGCTTTGCCACTAAGGCAATCTGGAACCTCGAATAAGCCATTGTTACCTCTGGGCCTTTTTCTGTTCATCAGAAAGATACAGCAGTGTGGGATATATTACAGTTCTTTACGGTTCCTCTTACATCTGAAATTCTGTTGGTATAAGTTTAATTTCCAGCTTTCTCATGACTGCTGTTCTGTGTACGCCGGCCAGGCTAGAGGAAACCACAGTTCATCAATAATCTTTATTAGATCTGAAGATTGTTTTTCCATCTCCTCCTCAGTATTTCCCCCTATCCAGGCAACTCATCAAAACCCTTTTTTCAAAGGGCTGTATTCAAATGAGTTAACCAATGAGATGACACTTTTCTAAAAGCCTCAAGTCAGCATGACCTGAGCTCAGTAACTCTAGGGGAGGAGAGGCTACAGTTAGCATTTCAATCCCGTTTACCCTTCATTTGTTCACTTATTCTCGTATTGAGCTCCTGGATCCATCAGGCAGATTTGACTTGCACGCAGGGAAATTTCAGCAGAACTATTAATACAACACCTGGGAAACTCCAGGTGACTTGAGACCGTTTGCCAAACCTTTTGCTTCTGCTTTCTGTGCTGGACTGACTGAAGCTTATCATTCAGCCTTCCTGTCCATCAAATAGTAGAGGTAAACAAAAATGAGTCCTTTTCAATGGTTTCAGTGAAAGGTAAAGTATTGGATAAATTGAGGATTTGAACAATCTGTGGGTTCCCCCTCCGTGTAGCTGTGGGTTTCCAAGACCAGATGTTATTGGGGACTAGGTCCTTCCACTGACCATGCAAAGTCCTCTGGGCCATCCTTCTCTCACCTGCCTCCTCCTGGCCTTCTGTCTGCAGGGCTGTCCTTGAGATGGAGTTGCTGCCCTTTTGGCTCTGCCTGGGTTTTCACCTCCTGACAGTGGAATGGAGGAACAGAAGTGGAACGGCCACAGCAGCTGCCCAAGGAGGATGCAAGTTGGTGAGTTCTCCCTTGAACTCTGTGTTGTCTGTTGCTCCTGACGAGGTCCAGTCTATCAGGAAAGCTGATGGATTGTCAATCAAGAAGGGCAGGGAATGAATGTGTCTGAATCACTCTATGCCTGCCTAGTTCAGTGCCATATGAAAGCTGCTCTTTAACCAAAGGTTTTTGAGATGCTGCCTGGGAGCACTGCCACACCTTTTACAGACCTGTTGAAGATAGGAGACCCCAACCAGGCCTAGGTTGGCCTGCTGTAACAAGAACACTTTGTTACAAAAGTCTGAATTGAGGGCTCTGCACCTGTGGCTCAAGCAGCTAAGGCACCAGCCACATACACCTGAGCTGGCCCACCAAACAACAATGACGGCTGCAACCAAAAAATAGCCAGGCGTTGTGGCAGGTGCCTGGGAGGTGGAAGCAGGAGAATCGCTTGAGCCCAGGAGTTGGAGGTTGCTGTGAGTTGTGATGCCACGGCACTCTACCCAGGGCGACAGTGTGAGGCTCTGTCTCAAAAAAAAAAAAATCTGAATTGAGCTCCACTGATGGTATTAGAATGTCTGTGTGAGGCACATTAAAGCTGGAGAAGCCTTGCCTGGAGTTTGTGTCTGAGCCAAGAGCAGATGCTTCCACAGCCCTGCAGAGCACGCTGCCACGCTGCACTGCACAGCCACAGCCTGGGGCACACGGAGTCTCAAGAGGACCCCAATGGTGGTTACCTGAGCCCAGATAGTTAGCTCTGCTTATGTGTGGAAACAGATGTGGGTCACAATTGAGCACATTTTTAGCAATTTTTTTTCCTTTGCCTATAACTTGATGATATCAAAAGTGTGCTCAGAAAGCACACATTTATTAAATATTCCTTGAGCCCTATTACATCCCAGGCCCTGGGAAGACAAATTGGATGTCAGGCTAACATTTACATTCAAGAATGTGGTCTTAACGCTGATTAACCTCACAAACCCAGCTGTCATCATTTTTAACCACTTATAGTAACCTCTAACCACTATACTAGAGTATACTTGAATATGCTGTAGGGGTTACAAGTCCAACTGAGCAGGTTTTTCTTTTGATACAGAGTCTCTGTCACCCTGGGTAGAGGGCTATGGCATCATCATAGCTCACAGCAACCTCAAACTCTTGGGCTCAAGAGATTCTCTTGCCTCAGCCTCCTGAGTAGCTGGGACTATGGGCAACTGCCACAACACCCAGCTAGTTTTTCTACTTTTTATAGAGACGGGGTCTTGCTCTTGCTCAAGCCAGTCTGGAACTCCTGAGCTTAAGCAGTCCACCCACTTCAGCATCCTCAAGTGCTAGTATTACAGGCATGAGCCACTGCGCCTGGCCTGTGTTTTATATAAGGTATCCATAAAGTTTGTATGTGATTTAAAATAGTTTAAAAATAGTTTCACTATTGTGAATCTCTTCTACATTTGCCTTCCATCATTCTCTTACAGAGGCAATAAATGATCAACTTCACAGTAGTTCCTCAGAGGTTGCCAGGCACAGGAAGAGGAAGGAACAAATCCTGAATTCTTTGAGAGCCTTTTCAAGTTCAGGTTAGACTCCCTGCCTGAGCCTTTCTGGCCTGGAGGGAGGAGTATTCACTGGGCTGCCAGGGAGCTCCATGAGCAGGTTTCCTGAGTCCAGCTACCCTCATTGCCATTTGACATATAGGAAAGTGGACATGGGAAGATTTTCTGGTGCTCTAATAGCTATGTGGTCCTTTTGCAGCACTTCAGTGGGGCCACAGGGAATTGCAGAGATATGACCCTCCCACACCATGACTGTACATCCACCTCTGAAACAGGGTCTCAGAGCTTGAGGAAATCCCCTAACCACAACATTCTCCAGAGAGTCCCCGTAGAGGGGGGAGACCAACACTTACTCAAATAAAGACACACAACTGGTGTTTAGATGGGAAGATACAATTTTATAAAGATGTAAGTTCTCCTCCAAATTATAATAATCTATAATTATAATGCTATCCCAATCAAAATTCCAAAGACTTTTTTTGGGAGGGGGCATGTAGAAGGAATTTGACACTCATTGAGGCATTTAGGTATCTAGAAATTAGAAAAAATTAAATGCTCAACAGTAGGAGATTGATTAATTAGATCATAATAATAATATAGTTAACTTTTTCGGGAGGGGGAGACAGAGTCCCAGTATGTCACCCTAAGTAGAGTGCCATGGCATCACAGCTCACAGCAACCTCAAACTCTTGGGCTTAAGCGATTCTCTTGCCTCAGCCTCCCACGTAGCTGGGACTACAGGTGCCCGCCACAACATCAGCTATTTTCTTGTTGCAGTTGTTGTTTAGCTGGTCCGGGCCAGGCTTGAACCCACCAGCCTTGGTGCATGTGGCTGGTGCCATAACCACTGTGCTATGAGTGCTGAGCCATAGTTAACATTAATTATAATAAATTTGTTTCATATAAATAATTATACTCAATCCTCAGGGAAAAAAAACATGAAAAAGTTACAACCATAATTCCCATTTTACAAGCAGGATAATGGAGGTCTCCTGTGGTTAGGTAACCAGCCCAACATCACCCGTTTCATAAAAAGAGGCAAGAGGGGCTGGCCCTAGAACTCTCGCTTGTAACCACTGTGCTGTTCATGCAGTGAAATGATATAGTTCCTAAAAAGGATGTGACCAACTTTATTTTCACTGTCAAGGCAATATGTCTATCATATATTATTGAGGAGAAAAAAGTATATTACTGAACAGTTTGTAAAGTATAGTCCCATTTTTTGTTTTTAAGATAAAGAAGTATGTAATACCTCAGGAAAAACCAAAAGGACATTTAACAAAAGATTAGTGGCATTTCTCTTAAAGTCTGAGATTACTAACACATTTAGTTTTATATATGTCAGTACAATGTCAATTTTTAATTATCGGAAAGTTTTATTTTAAAATTCAAATGAAGAGCTTTATTTATTGAGGCATTAAGAGGTTAGTTACCCACCCTGGTCCAAAGCTAATAAGTGGCAGAGACAAGATTTAGCCTTGAGTCTGTCATCTCTCCAAATCTGTGCTTCTTCCTCTCTCTCATGGTTTTTCTCCTCTATTGCATGACTCCACTATCCCTCTGGGATTGGACCCACACTTTAGGTAATCACTGACCTTGTCCGCTGACCTGTAGAAGAGACTGACAGCGCTCTTAGGTCTTATCACTTAAATCTTCTTTCCTAGACACCTAACTGACATCCTACGGCTTTGCCAATTTTGCAAAGAATGCGTCGGAATTAAAATATCCTGGCTTGTGTGTGACCTGGGTCTCCTCTCCCTCTGCCTCCTTACACTGCACTGAATTAGGCATCCAGAGCCCTGGGCTTGGGCCTGGCACTGCCATAGCTCCTCACTTCTCCCCTGCAGACTCACTTCACTTCTTGTGCAATTCAGGGTAGCGAGGAGCTCTCAATTCCTTTTAAACTGTAATATTTATCACTCCAGAATATGTGGGTGCCTTCTATGCAAACATACTTCGGGCAAAATGAAGATGCCCGGTACTGTCGATTTCATGTCAGTGGCCTGTTAGGCACACAGGGGTTATACAATAGCAGTAAAGCTGCATGACTGCGTGCTGGGCCCTGTTCTAAGGTCCTCAGAAACAGCTGCTGGTTTAATCTCACAACAATCCTCCACAATAGATACTATTTTTATCTCATTTTTTTTGAGGAAATAACATACTTAGGCTAAATTATTTATCCAGGGTCATACTGGAAATAAATATGTTTTAAGGGAGGCCTGGAACTTGGCTGCTAGCTATTGAAGTGTGAAGGTAAAAAACATTTTCCCCTGCTATTTTAAAATTATAGTAGAACCTCTGTAGTTGACCACCTCCCTACATTGACCACCTGCTCAGACTGGACGTGTACCACATGTACATAACAGTACAGTAACTCCAGTCCCTTACATTGACCACCTCTGTATGTTGACCAGTTTGTTACAGTCCCTTAGTTGGGTGGTCACCTTATAGAGGTCTCTAGAGCAGTGGTTCCCAACCTTCCTAATGCCGCGGCCCTTTAATACAGTTCCTGTGCGTCATGACCCACAGATTGAGAACCGCTGCTCTAGAGTCATTTCAGTGGTTGCATGGACAGTCTGATAAATGAACTAAGTTTCTGCGCAGAAAGTTCTGCCTCGGGGTCTCCTTCCTGCTGACTAGTGTGTGTTTGGACTTAGGTGGGTGGAGCCGCTGACTGCCGGGGGCAGAGCCTCTCTTCCGTGCCCAGCAACCTTCCGCTGCATTCCCAGATGCTCATCCTGGATGCCAACCCTCTCAAGACCCTGTGGAATCATTCCCTGCAGCCTTACCCTCTCCTGGAGAGCCTCAGCCTGCACAGCTGCCACCTGGAACGCATCGACCGGGGCGCCTTTCGGGAGCAAGACCACCTGCACAGCCTGAACCTGGCGGACAACTCCCTGTCAGAGAACTACAAGGAGGCAGCAGCTGCTCTCCACAACCTGCCAGCTCTGCAGAGGCTGGACTTGTCCGGAAACTCCCTGACAGAGGACATGGTGGCCCTCATGCTCCAGAACGTCTCCTCACTGGAGTCGGTGTCCCTGGTGAGGAACACCATCATGAGGCTGGATGACTCTGTCTTTGAGGGCCTGGAGCACCTTCGGGAGCTGGATTTGCAGAGGAACTACATCTTTGAGATCGAGGGAGGTGCTTTGGACAGCTTGACTGAGCTGAGACACCTCAACCTGGCATATAACAACCTGCCCTGTATCGTGGACTTCAGCCTCACACAGCTGCGGTTTCTTAATGTCAGCTATAACGCTCTGGAGTGGTTCCTGGCATCCAGCGGAGACGCTGTCTTTGAGCTGGAGATGCTGGATCTCTCTCACAATCAGCTGCTGTTCTTCCCACTCCTGCCCCAGTACAGCAAGTTGCATACCCTCCTGCTGCGGGACAACAGCATGGGCTTCTACAGGGACCTGTATAATGTCTCATCACCGAGGGAGATGGTGGCCCAGTTCCTTCTTGTGGATGGCAACGTGACCAACATCACCACTGTCAACCTCTGGGAAGAGTTTTCCTCTAGCGACCTCTCAGATCTCCGCGTCTTGGACATGAGCCAGAACCAGTTCCAGTACCTGCCAGATGGCTTCCTGAAGAAAATGCCATCCCTCTCCCACCTGAACCTTAACCAGAACTGCCTGATGGCACTCCACATACAGGAACACGAGCCCCCAGGGGCACTCACGGAGCTGGACCTGAGCCACAACCAGCTGTCGGAGCTATCCTTGGCTCCAGGACTCACTGGCTGCCTGCGGAGCCTCCGCTTGTTCAACCTGAGCTCCAACCAGCTCCTGGGTGTCCCCTCTGGCCTCCTTGCCAATGCCAGTAATATCACTACACTTGACATGAGCCACAATCAGATCTCACTCTGTGCCCAGCCAGCTGCCTCAGAGCAAGTGGGCAGCCCCAGCTGCGTGGATTTCAGGAATATGGCCTCTTTGAGGAGCCTCTCCCTGGAGGGTTGTGGGCTGGGGGTTTTACCAGACTGCCCATTCCAGGGGACCCCCCTCACTCACTTAGACCTGTCCAACAATTGGGGGGTTTTGAATAAGAGCATTGCCTCTCTCCGCGACATTGCCCCCAAGTTGCAGGTCCTTTCTCTCAGGAATGTGGGCCTCAGTTCCAGCTTTATGGAGTTGGACTTCTCTGGGTTTAGGAATTTGAGGCATCTGGATCTGTCAGAAAATTCCTTGACCAGCTTCCCAAAATTCAGGGATGGCCTGGCCCTGCAGACCCTGGATCTCCGCAGAAACTCGCTCACAGCCCTTCCCCAGAGGGCTGTGTCTGAACAGCTCCTGAGAGGTCTGCGGACCATCTACCTCAGTCTGAATCCATACGACTGCTGTGGGGTGGAGGGCTGGGAAGACCTGCAGCATCTGCAGACTGTGGCCGACTGGGCCTCTGTCACATGCAACCTCTCCTCCAAGGTCATCCGCGTGGTGGAGCTGCCCAGGGGTGTGCCTCAGGAATGTAAGTGGGAGCGGCTGGACATGGGCCTGCTCTACCTGGTGCTGGTTCTCCCCAGCTGCCTCACCCTGCTGGTGGCCTGCACTGTTACCTTCCTCACTTTTAAGAAGCCTCTGCTTCAGGTCATCAAGACCCGTTGCCACTGGTCCTCTATATACTGACCAGGCTGCATGCCAAGGTTAGAAATTTGGTCTTTGTATCCATGTAAGGATGCTTTCTTGGCCAGATTTCAAGGTCTGAGGCACAGGCCAGGTCAATGAATTGAGATTTAAATTAAAATTTAAAATATTTCCATCTCTTAGTCCCCCTAAGTTCTTCCTCCATCACTGTGAGTCCTCCTCATCATCCCGATAAAATATTTATTAAGTGACGATCTATAAAAACAAAAGACAACATATCTATAAATATTTTTTAAATCAAATGCAGTTTGTGTTTTTTCTTTTTTTAATGTTTTTTGTGGTTTACCTTAGATTATTTTTTAGGATCCTTCCCTGGGTGTCACCAATGGAATTGAAAGGGTGGCAATTCAGTGCTAGCCTACAGCAAAACAACTCCAGGATGTGCTAGGATGGGGAGAGTCAGTGCCCTGGGGATTCACAAGCGCAAGAACTTGAAGGTATAGCTGGAAGGTCTGACGTGAGGGCAGGTCCGTCTCTTCCTGCCTGGCTGCCCTGTATGGCTACTACAGTCAGAATGGGCCTGTGGCAGGGCCCACTCTGTGGCAGGTGCCCTGGATTTATACCTGGAGTCTCTGGCAGAAAGACTTGACTCTTCCATGGAAAAACTAAGAGAACAATAACTGGGTCCTGTGCCCTGAGTTTATCCATTCAGTAAAGTGAACACGAGATACTTTCTGAGGGAAAGTAAAGAATGGAGAGAGGAGTAAATTCTGCTAACGTGTGGACCATCCTAACTCTTCAGGAAAAAAAATCACATTATCTCAGCAGATGTCCGGTATCCGTACTCACTCAATTCCTAGTTTCCTTTCTCCCTCAGTGAATGGTGAGCAATTTCTGTGCTCCTCTCTGGGAGAACCGATAACAAAGACACAGCCTCTGTCGTTCTGGTGTTTAGAATTTATATTGTCTCTGAACTTTTTATCACTGCTTACTAAATCATAAAATGCAGTGGGGGAGGGAGGATGGTGGTGAGAGAGAGGAGAAATCCAACAAGCTGACTGCTATTACCAGGCAGACTAAATGTCAGCAGAAACTCTCAGGCAAATAAAAGATAAAATCAGTGGTCTTACCATGACAAAGAAACTTCCCTCCGATGCTCTAAAGAGGTATGAAAAGGGCCATTTCAATAAGGCTCCACTTTCACTAACATTAGCCTGCAGGCCTGCTAGATTTTGCCCTTATTTTAACTCCACTTTTTTTTTTTTGGCCGGGGCTGGGTTTGAACTTGCCACCTTTGGCATATGGGGCCGGCACCCTACTCTGTTGAGCCACCGGCGCCGCCCCTATAACCCCACTTTTCCTGCACTACCCCCACCTAGTGCTTGGGATGTCTCTCAGATTACCTTGAAACCTCTGGCTAGTAGTCCTGGGCAATCCCCGATGGCCAATGCCCATCAGACCAGACTATACTAATTTCTTCTCTCCCTCAGCAAAAACCCTTTCCATGGAATCCTGCTGTTTCTCAATTGGACCAAAGAATCTGTCTGTGACTGGTCCATCTATAGCTTCTCCTGATTTCGTTTGCCACCCCCATGTCAGTGTCCTTAGTTTCTTGCAAATGAAGATAGTTATGTCTGGTTCCTAATAAAAGGATATTTGGGAAGCTTTAGACTGTCAGGCTGAAGAACAGGCGTGGAAAATGGGCAGGAACAGGGGATTCTATGCAGTAGTTGGGACCCTGCCACAAACTGAGAACGTGACTGCAGCCACCCCTAACGAGGGGATCCCATGTTCTGCACTGCTGCCACTGCTGCAGGATCACTGCCCCTGCTGCCATCCACTGCCGAAATAAACATTCCCCCAACTCCGCCCCTAGCTTCTGATGCACAGGCCGGAGCAAGTGTGTGTGGTTGCCCTTTGGTCATGCATGCCGACCCTGGCTACAGGATAGACTGGGAGATCAAATGCTGTACCTTTTGGTGAGGTGTCTGTGGGAGAAGATGGGCTCTGCTTCCTCCAAATACTCATAAGGGGCAGTGTTCTCAAAACACAGGAAGGGAAGCGAGATGCTGAGCAAATAAGAAGAAAGGTAAGTAAGCACCATGGACCATGCCTTTTTAGGCAGCATGAACATTTTAGCAGATGACTTCTGGAAGCAAATTCTTAGCATAAAGAAATGACTTGAATGATAGAAACTCCACACAGAAACTCGGGCCAGCAGGGGAGATGGTTTGGGGTCCAGTATGCCTTTTGAAGCCCCTCAAGCTACAGCTGACCACCCACTCTTCTTGTTCTTAAGATCCAGTCCAGCAGAATGGTAAATTGAGAAGTTAGGACAGAGCCCTAGCCCTGCCTGTGCGCTTCCTTACTAGTTTATGACATTGCTAGAACCCAAAGGTGATTTTTTAGGTTTCTTTCAGGATGGTGGGAGACTAGTAGGATAGGTGGATTTCTGTCTCCAGCCTTGAGCTATGGATTCTCCAGAAACTTCTGTACCCTTACCCTGCTTTGCCCCCACCCACCTGCAGTTCCACTCTAATGTCCACTGAAAGAGTAACAGAGAAGGAAGGACTCACAGAACCTGTTACCAGAGTTGGTACTGGGAAGCTAGACTATCGGGCTGAAGAACAGGCTTGGAAAATGGGTGGGAACAGGGGATTCTATGCTGTAGTTGGGACCCTGCCACAAACACCTGTAAGAACATGACTGTAGCCACCCCTTACTAGGAGATTCCAGGTATCCCTGGGGGACCAGAAAGGCCTGCCTAAGGTCTCCCGCACAGCCTGATTTGGCACCATGAGGTTCTCCCTCAGTGGGCTCTTAGTAGGAGGGGCAGCCTCAGTTACCACAAGCCAGAATATTCAGACAGAAGAATATTCAGAATCACAGGTCAAGGTCAGAGCATGGAATTTGCTTCCAGAAGTCATCTGCTAAAATGTTCATGCTGCCTAAAAAGGCATGGTCCATGGTGCTTACTTACCTTTCTTCTTATTTGCTCAGCATCTCACTTCCCTTCCTATGTTTTGAGTTAAGAGTAAGTCAGATTTTGAAAAAACCCAATCATAAAACTGAAGTATAAGGTTTTTCTAGAAGCATGTGAGTTAGGAGTCAATTGATCATTTTTAAAGGACCCCAGCTGTAAGTAATTTGACAAACTACAACCCTTGGCTCATACTGCGAGTCTCTTCGGTCCTTGTTGATCGGTGCATGGACCACTCTTCTTTATTTATGTGCCAGACAAGTCCGTTCCACCCTTTCCCACCCTGCCCCAGGAGGCAGACCTCAGTGCACTCACTCCCTTGCCCTTTGGCTTCCAGTCGTTTTGGCAAGTTAGAAAGGAGGAGGACAGTGAGATCAGATGATTTATCTCTCTGACTACTCCCTGTGGATTTGTCTCAAACTGGTGGAACCTTTGTACACAAACCTCTGCCTTGGGGTTCTGAAACCCGCTAGCTCCATAGGTCCCTTCTCTATGAGCCTAGGGACGGCTCAGAGCTCCGTCTCACCAGCCCCATGGAACTGTGTCGTCCTTGTGGTTTGCATTTCTCTCCCCACCCCTTTGTAAATAGTCCCCTTATAAAACCTCCTTGAGTTATCCTTGTTTGATTTGCCATCTTATACCTGTTGGGACCCTGAGTAATGCAGTTGGTTATTTAGTAACACTAAGCTGGAAATCTTGGCATTTGTAACAGGGAGTCAGAGAAGAATGCTGAGGGCAGCCACGGGTAGGGAAGCACATTCCCCGAAGGTGGCATCCCTCTGACTCACTGGTGGTGGACATGACAAAGATAGCCTCTCATTGTGTTACAAATATATTCATATATATTCATATTTTACCCAAATTAGAGGGGAAGAAGAAAGCCCTGGAGACTTTCTTTAAAAGAGTGTAGGTGTTGTGATGGCCAATACCAACAGACAAAGGCACCAGGAAAAAAGTGTTATTAAAAAATATTGCTCACAAGGCGGTGCCCATAGCTCAGTGGGTAGGGCGCCGGCTATGTGCACCAGGGTTGGTGGGTTTGAACCCAGCCCCAAACTGCTTAAAAACAAAAAAATAGCTGGGTGTTGTGGCGGGTGCCTGTGGTCTCAGCTACTTGAGAGGCTGAGGCAAGAGAATTGCTTGAGCCCAAGAGTTGAGGTTGCTGTGAGCTGTGATGCTATGGCACTCTACTGAGGGTAACATAGTGAGATTCTGTCTCAATTAAAAAACATAACCCCATAAATGCATCAATGTACAAAGTTATGATTTAATAACAAAAATTTAAAAATATATATGTATATTGCTCACTAACTAGTCATCTACTCCTTCCTCATCGATAATTACCAAACACTTATTTTGTGCTAAGTGCTTTATATGGATGATGTCATTTAATCTCAGGGAAAACCTTAGGCTGAGAGCAGTGTAGGTTTGTCCAAGGTCACACGGCACTGTGTGAAGATCTCAGCGTGATGCTACAGAAGGAAAAGCAGCTCCAGCAAATTGACATCTTATCAAGTCCATCAAACTGTCAGCCGACAGTTAGTGGTTGCTGAACTGCATGTAATTTCTGATTAAATGGTTAACTTGGAGAAGGTTCTTATGGGGCATAGGTGAGGAAGCCCAGAATGGTTGAAGATCACTTACTTCTGCAGGTAGCAGCCTGGTTTGGAGGTAATTTATAACCTAGGCAATTGCACTTAATTCCTTCCTCCTTCAGCTATGCAACATTTTTCTGCTGAACAATCAGGACTACAGGCTGACACAAGAGGACTCTGGTTTTGACATAATTTTACAGGTTCGTTGTAGGAATAGGGACTGGTTAGGGAAACCATCTTGTTAGGGAGAAGATCGTTTCTGGTATAGTTATCTGATTCAAATTTTTCAAATTCAGAACTCAACTTTTGTAGGTGTGATTTCTCAAAGAAAGAATAGGTTAAGTAACAATAGACAGAGGACTTTGGAGTTATTAAAACACAGACCCGTCCACTCCAGGACCTCTGAACACTCAGTTAGTTCTTGGTTCTTAGCATTACCAAGGGTGGTAGACAGTAGACAAGGGCCAGCTAATCCCGGCTGATAATTCATTTAGTAATACGAAGCCGGAGGTGAAGAAAATTGCAATGCACAGACTTGATATTCCAGATGAGGTCTTTCCAGATTCTACTTTTCAGGGTTCTTTAAAAAACAGTCTTCTGGCCAGGTATGGTGGCTCATGTCTTTTAATTCTAGCATATCCACACATCCTGGACATACTGAGTTTGCAACCAATAATAAACAAACAATGCTTTGCTTATTTTAAGCATGTTTGGCTTATAAAGGGCAACAAAGTAGAAGAACATTCAGATTCTGGCACCAAATGAGTCAATGTCTCAACCATTGGCCCTTAGCAACTTTACACAACTGTATCTTCCACCTTGCTGAGACTGAAAGAAGTTATTTCTTGCTTTATCTCAAATCTTAAGAGAGACAGTGTTAACAGACCACAGTTTCAAAACAGTCTTTTCCCACACATCTCAAAGAAAACTTTGTCTAAGAGGAGAGTGTGGGGCAGGTACATGGCCAAATGCCAATGGAGACAAGGTTGGCATGAACACTGAGCAGCCTGATAGGGCAGCCCCACTGGGGCCTCCCAGGCTCCGAGGGGGAAGTGGAGCTGGCACGGGGAGCAACAAGGGAGGGCAGAGGGTCACGCTTTCTGGAGGTTGGGTGTCTCTTTTCCGGGCACTGTTTTCAATGTGGTGAGCGCATCCCTTCAGCGAAATACTCTGGACAGGAAGCCCAGTGCTTCCTGTTGTCTTGCTAGCGCTGCAAAGTGCAAGTTAGAAACAAAGAAAAAAGAGGAAAAGGGGAAAAAATGGGAAGCTCTCCTGGCCAGCTCAGGAATGCCAACCTTTAGGAGGAAACTCAGCTCACTTTTTCCTGGAGATGTAGAGGAAGAAGCGCACCCCAGATGTTGGCTGTTTCTCAAATCAATTCAATCTAGAAAATAATGTCTCTATGTAAAAGGGACATTTTGAAAAACAATGGAATATAAAACAAATTTGAAGATATATATATATATACACACACACACACACACACACACACACACACATATATATATATATATATATTTTTTTTTTTTTTTGCAGTTTTTTGGCCAGGGCTGGGTTTGAACCCGCCACCTCCGGCATATGGAGCTGGCACCCTACTCCGTTGAGCCACAGATGCCACCCAAAGTTGAAGGTCTTAAAAGGAAGAATAGGGGTGGCCTGTGACTCAGTGGGTAGTGCGCTGGCCCCATATGCCAAAGATGGCGGGTTCAAACCCAGCCCCGGCCAAACTGCAACAACAACAAAAAAAAAACAGCGGGTCGTTGTGGCAGGTGCCTGTACTCCCAGCTACTCAAGAGGCTGAGGCAAGAGAATCGCCTTAGCCCAAGAGCTGGAGGTTGCTGTGAGCTCTGCGATGCCACAGCACTCTACCGAGGGCAACAAAGTGAGACACTATCTCTAAAAAAAAAAAAAAAAAAAAGGAAGAATCAGAAGATATGTACACTGCCAAAGAAATATACCTAACCTCTGCGCAGTGCCCATGGCTCAGTGGTTAGGGCGCCAGCCACATACACCCAGACTTGCGGGTTCGAACCCAGCCTGGGCCAACTAAAACAATGACAACTGCAACAAAAAAATAACTGGGTGTTGTGTCAGGCGCCTGTAGTCCCAGCTACTTGGGAGGCTGAGGCAAGAGAATCACTTAAGCCCAAGAGTTGGAGGTTGCTGTGAGCTGTGACACCATGGCACTGTACCCAGGGTGACAGCTTGAGACTCTGTCTCCCCCCAAAAAAAAAAGAAAGAAAGAAATATACTTAACCTCTGCTTAATGCCCTTAAAATCTTTCTATTCTGTGAGACTCTACCCCAAAGTTTTGCAGTGTTTGAAAGAATCTTTATCACTCTTTTTTTTTTTTTTAGTCAGTCTCGCTTTGTCACCCTAGTAGAGTGCTATGTCATCATAGCTCACAGCAACCTCAAACTTCTGGGCTCAAGCGATCCTCTTACCTTACCCTCCTAAGTAGCTGGGACTAGGTACCCGCCAAAACACCGGCTAGTTTTTCTTTTAGGAGAGATGGGGTCTCACTCTTACTCAGGCTGGTCAAGCAATCCTTGGTCTCCCAGGGTGCTAGGATTACAGGCATGAGCCACCATACCTGGCCTGAAGGAATCATTTTAATAGCAGATTTTGTTTTATTGTTTTGCTGCTGTGAGCATCTTAGCTACACAATACTTTGTAAGATTTAGCAGAACTAACATCTTGGCTTCCAAGGTGGAGTGTGCACGTGATACCAACAGGTCACTATGTATTATATTTAGTATATTTATTTATAACATGATAATCAATATAATTGATTTTTAGTACCACCATACAGCTTACCATTTATCAAAATATAGTCTCTTGTTGTCTTGCTTTTCACTGACAAACTTTTCTTCTATTCTTTAAAAAGCCAATATTGGCAGCACCCGTAGCTCAGTGGATAGGGCACCAGCCACATACACTGAGGCTGGAGGGTTCGAATCCAGCCTAGGCCAGCTAAAGCAACAATGACAATTGCAACAGAAAAATAGCTGGACGTTATGGCAGGCGCCTATAGTCCCAGTTACATGGGAGGCTGAGGTAAAAGAATCGCTTAAGCCCAAGAGTTTGAGGTTGCTGTGAACTGTGATGCCATGGCACTCTAGCCAGGGTGACAGCTTGAGACTCTGCCCCCCCAAAAAATAAATAAATAATTAAAAAAGCCAATATTATCCCCATTAAAATTTTGCCATGCTCTCATCTTAGATAATTGATCTTAGACTGTTTTCAAACTGCCACCTGCTCACACCACTTCTAAAATTCTGAGATTATGCAAGAAACTTCTTGTCTTAAATTGTCAAGCCAACCCTGACTTTCTTAAACTAGATCTCTCAAACAATATCATCTTCCTCTATTGCCTGTTTCACTTCATAGAACATCCTTTCTCTGAAAGAGAGATAACAACAAAAATTCCACTTTGATCATAATGGTTGATTAGAAAAAGAACCCCCCTACACACTATTTTTTAACTTTTCAAAAGTATCTGTTTTCCTTTTGAAATGCTTCCCCAACTTCATTTTCTATAGTTTTGCTAACATGCAACTATTGACTGCCCCTGGAGGGTCAAAAGCAGAGAGGCTCAGACACTTTTATTGCTATCATTAACCTTAGGTTTATTTGCTTTTAATTATATCCAGTGTTGTTTCTAAAGGTAATGTTTTTACTTTTTATTTTATTTATTTATTTATTTTGAGACAGAGTTTCACTTTGTCTGTTGCCCTTGGTAGAGTGCCGTCCGGTCACAGCTCACATCAATCTCAAACTCATGAGCTCAAGCGATCCTCTTGCCTCAGCCTCCTAAGAAGATGGGACTGCAGGTGCCTGCCACAATGCCTGGCTATTTTTAGAGACAGGGTCTTACTCTTGCTCAGGCTGGTCTTGAACCCATCAGCGCAGGCAATCCACTCACCTCAGCCTCCCAGAGTGCTAGGATTACAGGTGTGAGCCACCTTGCCTGGCCTTTTTATTTTATTTTTTAAGGTAATGTTTGTATACTGTTCTCTGCCACAAGTTCCAACCAGAGTTTTGTTATCTTCTGGACCAATTTTTCTGAAAGATTATCAAATATTCTGCAATCAGAGCTGCGCCTGCCATGGGAACCTCAGTAAAAGCAGTGTATCAAATCCTAGAGGAATGACTTTACATTTGTGTCCTGTAACAACCTGAAGTGAAGAAGGTCTACAGAGGGAGCTGCTTGGCCCCACCAGCCGGCTTTCCTTGGTTATCGGGGAACCTTGTGTCATAGGTTGTAATTAAGTTTTCTTTTCCTTTTCACTATTGAAAAAAAAATTATCATTAGATGCAGAAATGCTTACAAATTTTACCACGGCATTAATCCGAACACATATAAAAAAAATGTTCATTCAGAAAAGGAAGACTAAGCAAGCATAATCCAGGATTGAAAATGATCATGATATAACAACATTATGTCAATTGGGTGGAAAAAAAAACTCAATGCACCATATGACACAGGGTATAACTGCTGAGGAAAATCAGTCTATTTAATAGAGCTACAGAACGGCACTGGTTAATGGATCTAAACAAACTAAATGCCCCAAATAAGGCAAAGGAATATAGACTTTTACCTAACTTCTAGTTTCACATAAATTTTAATGGTGTTTGGATATGTGTGTAAGGATAGGAGAAGAAATTACACATTAAAAAAATAGGGTCCAGTAAGATTAGCCCATATCACAAAATCCCAAGACCGGAGATGTTGGCGTGGATGTGGAGAAAAGGGAACACTTCTACACTGCTGGTGGGAATGCAAATTAATACATTCCTTTTGGAAAGATGTTTGGAGAACACTTAGAGATCTAAAAATAGATCTGCCATTCAATCCTATAATTCCTTTACTAGGTATATACCCAGAATGTTTATTCAATCCTATAATTCCTATACAATCTTATAATTCAATCCTATAATTCCTTTACTAGGTATATACCCAGAATGTTTATTGCAGCCCAATTCATAATTGCTAAGTCATGGAAAAAGCCCAAGTGCCCACTGACCCACGAATGGATTAATAAATTGTGGTATATGTACACCATGGAATATTATACAGCCTTGAAGAAAGATGGAGACTTTACCTCTGTCATGTTTACGGGGATGGAGCTGGAACATATTCTTCTTAGTAAAGTATCTCAAGAATGGAAGAAAAAGTATCCAATGTACTCAGCCATAGTATGAAACTAATTTATGGCTTTCATATGAAAGCTATAACCCAGTTATAACCTAAGAATGTGCGGAAGGGGGAGTGATAGGGAAGGGAGGAGGGAGGATGGGAAGAGGGAGGGTGATTGGTGGGATTACACCTGCGGTGCATCTTACAAGGGTACATGTGAAACTTAGTAAATGTAGAATATAATTGTCTTAACATAATAACTAGGAAAATGCCAGGAAGGCTATGTTAACCAATGTGATGAAAATGTGTCAAACTGTTTATGGAACCATTGTATGGAGCCCCATGATCTCATTGATGTACACAGCTATGATTTAATAAAAAGTAATTTGGACCAACCTGAGAAAGAGAGAAACTCAATCTTTACAAAAGCTTGAAAAATTAGCTCAGTATTGTGACTGTGATGCACACCTGTTGTCCCAACTACTTGGGAAGCTGAGGCAGAAAGATTGTATAAGCCCAGGAATTGGAGGTTGCTATGAGGATGCCACTGAACTCTAACCTACCCTGGGTCAACAGCAGAACTCTGTCTCCAAAAAAAGTGTACATTATATTAACAATTATTAGGAGATGTATACTAGTTGATGACTGCAAAATAATATAATGAAAATATTTACTATTCATACACAGTGAAATTTACTTTAATATACCATTAACTGGTATAACTTGACTAGTAAGGGAAACAGGTATAAATAAGAACAGTATTAAGCCAAAGTCGTTTTCAGGTTAAACTTTTAACAGTTATTTTTCTCTGTAATTTTGCTAATATCTTTCTTCCATTATCACTGGGGTTCAAAATAATTATCGCAGTATGATCAGAATTTAAACCCATCACACAAGAATGTTTTGTTTGTTGTAAGGATGAAAGATTGCTTTCCTGGGTGTTATGAATTCAGGTATTCAAGGGAGACAAGGAACTCAAAATATAAAGGCTCAAAATTCCTATTATTTCAGGGAACATTTGTCTGACATTCCAGTCAAACCAGGAAATTTACAAATAGCCTCTTTAATACTACATTGGGTGAATATCCTTGTACTAATGTCTGAGTTCTGGGCATCCTATGCAACTATGCCCCGTAAGGCAGTTCTCATGAAACTATTCCCAATTTGAAATAGGTTTCTATAGGTTCCAAAAAGATAAAAAATTACTTGAAAATAATTGTTAAATCAGAAAGGACCTCTAGGGTTCTATATAACAGAAATTATTTGTTGGCTTCCACAAAATGGTTTTTCTATTTATGTAAGCCATTTAGTGGAAAAATGAAATGGATCTTAATAACATTTTTGGTGCTTAAAATTTCATTGCAATGGATCCCATTCTACTTTTCCCAGTGGAATGGGAATCCTTATATTCAAATTTTTAAAAAGAGAGACTGAAAGAGAGAGAAAGTCTATTTTGTGGCTTTAGAAGTTATTGTTTTAAATGATCTGGCTCTGAGGTGGAGTTGCAGTGGAATATTCCTTTAGCCAGTGGCACAGACGGACATTTCTGGATGAGGTTCTGCCCCCTTGTAGTGGAACGTGATGTACATTTTGATTCCCTGGCATGCCTGCACTAACACCCATCTGTTAAGATGGCATTGTTCCTAAAAAAAGAGTTGTTTTGCCAGGTTCCAGAAGTCCTAGGTGTCTGGCATATGTAGACATTTCTAAAGGTATTTTCCAGAGCTAAAAAAAAAAAAAAAAGAAAGAAAGAAAGAAAGAAAAGAAAAGAAAACTAAGAGAGGAAAGAGAGAGAGTGCACGCTTAGCTTAGCGTGCCTTCTCTTAGAGAATAATTTCATTGCTGGGTTATTACATACATTTCTAGCTCTAATCTACATTTAGGTATAAGTACCCTTTCTTAAGTTTGGTACTGGGAAATCTGCATGTGGAAAAAAAGTTCATTGATACTTACAATGAATAATAGCTTTTCTATGTACAATCCACATTCATCAAAGCTATTTTTTCATGAATTATTTATATTTTTTCCTTCATGTCATTTTGATCAGTCCTACCAACTATCCCATAAGATGGTTTGTTAGAGAGTAGAACTTTCCAGAGGGCTCCTGTGACCAGTTTTGAGCTGGAAATCCATACTCCATAAAGTTAACAAGATAGTGTTGATTGCCTGAAGTTAAAAAACCCAGAAGTGGCTTAAGTTAAAGTCAACGATGGAAATCCTTTAGAGATCAGGAGCCCACAGGGGGTGATTGGGTGATTGAATAATTTGGTTGCTGAGGAGAAGACATCCTGTTGCTTAGCTACAGGATTCTGGGTGGCAGCTCTTTTCCCTCTCACATTTCCTGGTGCTTTGTTTTTGTAAATGTAGTTTCTTGCAAATGAGAGTGTCTGCATGCAGATGTCTAGGTTGCAATTGTTTTGATTTGTAAAATGGAACAGTATTAGATAAAGGAAAATACTGGGACATGTAAAATTTGGGGAGGAACATTTCCCCTTGTGCATCACTGCTTAAATAGATTAGGTAATATAAGACATGGAGAAACTTACAGTATTGATACGCATTTGTAAGATGTAGCATTTTTAATATAGCACTGGAATCAAAAGATCTTTTATCTCTTTAACTATAATGGCTTTGTATTGGAAACAGAAGTACCTGTTGCATAAGCATACATTGGAAAACACTGATATCCAATCCCTTCAGTGAAGGAAAGATTAAAAAATAAAAGCAATGTCAAAGACATTTATGTATGTAATTTATATATTTCACCTTTACATATTTGAGTTAAATTATCACTTTTTGCTTTGTCTTCTACTTTTTTGTATTATGCTCCTTCACACTAAGGTATAAGGAATAAAGTGCAATAATTTCTATAATTTTTATATCATATTCATAAGAATATCATCATCATAATTGCATTAAATATAATGACATGTTTATTTTATAGTTTGAAAGGTTACTGAAGTATTTAGATTCAAAAAACAAGAGTTTTTAATACAGTTCCATGGAAAAGATATTTGGCTATGTCTAGAAAATCATTACTAAAGAAGTTGTGAAGTTAATTCAAAAGTTTATAAATCTGAAAGTATCATTGTGTTCTTGTATACTTTAGATTTTTCTTACTTTGAGACATAGTAAAAACTAATGTTTTTGGAACTGTTTTTACTACTTTTACTTGTGTAGAGTACCAGATAAAGAGAATTACAACAGTGAAAGAGACGACTCAGAAATCCAATAAGGTTTGCATGATAGATTGAAACCATATATTACCACACATAAGTGATTGGGTTGTAGAAGGAAGAAATTTAAAAAATTTTCACACAAAAGAATTCTACAAGTAGTAGAATGTCATCATACAGGTAAATATACCTTAAAAATGTAAAGATGAGAAGGTTAAAATAAATTTGGGACCTAGAAGAGAAACGAAATTGTCATCATGACATCATCAGTGACATTATCAGCGTCCTTCTTGTATGCAAGATTCCAGATGCCAAAAAAAAAAAAAAAAAAAGAACAAAAGATGTCCTGGGAAGCTAGGACGATACCAAAAGAGAGGCTTTACAGAGGAGTTAAGCTCTACCTTGGGTTTTGACAGAATGTTAGAATTTGAAAGTAGAGGGGTAAAGATGTAGGAAACGATAGTGAAAACGACAGAGAACTACAGAGTCAATGCTCTACTGTTACAACATTCTTCTGAGTCATTGAAATATGTATCAGTTTCATTATGGAACAAGGTTATGGAACATTGTGGAGATAAATTATCAATCAAGAAACCAATTTAACATCTTCCTTTGGACATATACAGGGAGTCAAGTATATATATATATGTATAGAGAGAGAGAGAGAGAGAGAGAGAGAGAGAGAAAGATAAGTGTAATTGTGCTTTCTGCTTCATTAAGATTATACAATTTCATTTTTCAGAGAATTTATAGAAAAAAAGACTAGACGAATATACACTAAAGCCTATACTTCATGTTCTATGAAACCTTTTATAATATTCATGTTGTTATCTATATTTTCTAAGTGTACAACACTTACTTTTCTTTTTCTTTTTTCTTTTTTTTTTTTCTTAAGGCAGAGTTTCACTATGTCGCCCTTGGCAGAGTGCCATGGTATCATAGCTCACAGTGTCACAACTCTTGGGCTTAAGTGATTCTCTTGCCTTAGCCTCCCAAGTAGCTGGGACTTCAGCCACTGGCCAGAACATCCGGCTATTTTTTTGTTGTAGTTGTCATTGTTGTTTTTTAGCAGCCCTGGGCTGGGTTTGAACCCGCCAGCCTTGGTGTATGTGGCTGGCGCCCTACCCACTCAGCTACAGGCACCGAGCCTGTCTTACTTTCTAATGAGAAAAAAATCTACTTTTAAATTTAAAAAGATATGACTCTTCACCATATTCTTAGGCTATTGCCCAATAATGTTTTAACCTCAGGTTATTATTAATTTTAAAAATCAAAAAATAAATCTTTCAAATGAGAAAAATTAATAATAAAAATTCTTTTATTATAATTATATTTCTATTAAGAATGAAACAAGCATAGTAGTGGTAGGCATGTCATACTTATCATTGTAAAATCGAAAGAGTTAGTGTTACAAAAATCCAGAGAAAGAAAGGAAACATCTTTGCAAATATAAATATTTTTGAATGAAATTAGTTGTGGAAGAAAATAACAATACTTGAGAGAATAATTTTATAAAATTGTTAATAGCCTAACTATGGTGTAATAAGGGCTGCCTTTTAAAACTAAAAAAAGTTCTGTGTTTGTGTGTATGTATGCATGTCTCTCTCTCTCTCTCTCTCACACACACACACACACACACACGAGGTCTGACAAGTTCACAAACTCATCCTACTAGTAAGTGCTACATACCTCATTCCTGAATATCACTATGGTTACCTTCAAAGTACTCCCGTACAGGAACTCTGGTGCCTAGTCCAACCTTCAAAGCAATTTTGAAACTCTTTTTCTGGAATGGCTGTGAAAGCTGTCATTATATGCTACCCTTGATGTCCTGAATGTCATAAAAATATATTCCTTTCAATATTCTCTTTATCTTCAGGTAAAGAAAAATGTCACTGGGGGCCAGATCAGTAAGTAAGGAGAGTGTTCCAGTACAGTTATTTGTTTGCTAAAATTTCCCTCAGGGATTGTGCTGTGTGAGCTGGTGCATTGTCATGATGTAAGAGCCATGACTTGGCATCTAAGATTTTCAGGTAAGAGTTTTCCATTGTTCTATCAAAGCTTACTTTGCATGCTTACTTGGTCACATCAGCTGATGATTTTGATGCACAATTTGATGAATGTTTGCAATGTTTTCTTCAGTTTTGCTCATTAAAGGCCATCTGAGTTTTCCTCATCAGTGCCATTTTCTCTCCATTTGTACCCTGCCATTTTTTTCATGACATTATCCCCATAAAATTGAACTAACATGTCCCTGATTTCACTTGCATTTTTGCCAAGTTTCACAAGAAATTTACAAATGTTTGTTTATTGCTCTGATTTAAGCTCTGACATTCTCACAAAGCACCCCAAAACACACACCAATAATAATGGATGCCATTCAGCAAGACACCATCACACATCAACAGGAACACAGCTGTGAGACACTGGTATTCTAAGGTTGTGGGAATTTACTGAGTTGTTTGTACAGTTCTGCCAATGTAAGTGCACATTGGAACTTAATTGTCAGACCTTTTGTGTGTTTGTATATATGTGTGTGTATACATATACAGTGGGTGTATATATGTATATATACCTATATATACACACACATAGGGGTATATATTTATGTATACACAGTATATATCTATGTGTACTGTACATAAGGGATATATATCTATGTGTATATACACATAAGGGAATTTGGAAAATATTTAGATAACTGAAAATAAAAGTTTTCTGTCAAGTTTTAATCTATAACTATTACTATTAAGATTTTGGTCTCTATTTTTATAGTTTTTACTTTCTCTCTCTTTTTTTTTTTTTACATTTGTGAACATTTTTCTGCTTACCTTTTTATTATATCAAATAATTGAGAGTATGGTTCTTGAAATAGTCTGTTTGAGTGAGAATCAGCCGTACGATCTTGGGCAAGTCACTTAACTTTTTGTTCCTCAGTCTCCCCATCTTAAACATGAGGTTAACAGTATCAATACCTCTTGGGGTTCTGAGTATTAAATTAAATAATGTACATAAGGGGCTTCCTGGGGTCCTCAAACTACAGCCCGCAGGCCACATGCAGTGGTGTGATTGTATTTGTTCCCATTTTGTTTTTTTACTTCAAAATAAGATATGTGCAGTGTGCATAGGAATTTGTTCATAGTTGTTTTTTTTTTTTAAACTATAGTCCAGCCCTCCAAAAGTCTGAGGGACAGTGAACTGGCTCTCTGTTTTAAAAGTTTGAGGACCCCTGATTCATGGTGCCTGTCACATAATCAACTTTCAGCATTGTGGTAATAGTAGTTGTGATTGTCACTCTAGTTCGTATTATTTTCTCAAGAGGACTTCCAAAAGTAGTATGATTGGGTCAAAAACCATGAACATTTTTATGCATCTGAATATATTCTACCAACTTACACCTCAAAATGGGTACACTAATTTTTAGTGCTAGGAGTAAGTATATGACTGAACAAGGGTTACTATTCTCATCATGTATTACATCATGTATTACAGTAAATTAATTTAATAGTCATCTCATTTGAATATTTATTCATTTTGCTGATTTTCCCCCTTAGCAGATTGAAAGCCAATCATTTTCTTTTTCTTTTTTATTAAATCATAGCTGTGTACATTAATGCGATCATGGGGAATGTATATCATTTTAAAAGTAATATATGTAATATATATAAATTATGTTGTGTTTTTCTCACTTGGTATATTTAGCTATTTCCTTAGTCACTTAATTTTCCAACATATTAATAAAAGTCTAAATCTTCTTCCTAAGATTACCAATTAGTTCTGTGTTACCCAAATAAAAATAATAATCTAAATGTCTTCAGTGTCTTGTCGCTTTTTGATTTTTTGCCTTTAACATTTTTTTATTTGTCTAGGTTCTTTGAAGTCAATGACACCAGCACTTTATTTTGCTACAAAGTAGCAAATTTTGTGCTTTCTACTTGTGATATAAAATCCTAAAAATGTACTATACTGCATCAAACTAGATGATACTTTCAGTAAACCTTAATTAATGCACATTTTTTTCACTTAACTTGCCTCAGTAAATTTGCATAACTAATGAAAGCTATACAGCTCACAACACAACTCCCTATACTCTAGGTATTTCTGCAAATATCTTTAGGGCTGTTTAAGTTGAATAATATTTATAAATAATGAATGTTTTTTCTCTCTTCCTTCCTCTCTCCAGCTCACCCTAATACTTCAGGCATTGTTCAAATAGCCTGCATACCCAATACATGGCTTCTGTACAACAACTTATTAGGGAAAAAAAAAAAAACCTGATGGGGTGATGACAGATGTTTTTTCCAGTTGCTTCCTCTAAACAAGAATATTAGATACAGTGCTTTTTCCTGGGTGTCTCTGTGGAAAACCAAGGATTGTATTTTATCTTTTGAGCATATTGATACTACCAAAAATGTAAAAGAAAAAAAATTGGCAAAAATTAGTATAAGATATACTTTCATACCATTTTCCTCAATAGGCTAAAAAAATCTGCTTTTTATGTTTCAAAAATTTATTAAACAAATGCATGTAAATTTATACTTTATGAAGACAATTCTACAGGAATTTAGTGTAAAAAGATGTACTTGCTTTCAGTTTATAATCACAAAGGACTTTAATTTATTTAAGAATCATCTATTTTAATAAGGGATGCTTGAAAGATCAAATTTATGGTTTTAGATTTATAAATGAGAATCTCTTCAGATAGTCTTCACAACAAATACTTAGAAAGTATGTATTTAATACATTTAGTTAAAGAAAATTTGTAGGCTATAATTTATAAGAACCAATCATAATAATAAATCTATGTAGAAAGAAGCATTAAAATGAGATTTAAAGGGTAAGGGCAAAGTAGATTTTAACTTGAGAGGGTAACACTTTTTCTTTCGCTAATTCCCATCATACCTTTTAAAAAAGTCTAAAAGGCAATAAATGGACAAACATTATCAATCACTTTATTTCCTCATAGATTACTTTTTCCCTACTTTCCTTTGTTTCTTATTAACCCTTTGGATCTTCTTAAAGTAAGGATGTGTATCATTATAAAAAACTATTTTCCCATATTGTCCCAAAGATTAAGTTTAAGATACGTTGAGGGCCATATGTACTAAGGCTGGACCAGTAATGTTGACAGAGGCCCGCATTCTGCCCCCGTTTATTTACATCCCACCCTTTCACAGCAGCAAAAAAGAAATTAAGAGGTTTTAATCAACACAGAAAATTCTTTCCAAATCCAAACAGCTGGTCTGAATAATTTATTCACTTTTTATTTAAACAATCTGCTTTTATTTTTTTCCCTTGTCTTGTTTCTGTTCTAGACACCACAATGCCCCATCTCCAAGTTGAGAGACATGAGCCCCAATTCTCTAGTAGAAGGAAGTGTAACATGAAATCAACGTGTTTGTACATAACAAAGGAGAAACAATTAAATGTCATTAAACTAAAGTGTAAAGTCAAATGACTATAGAGAGTCCCAGTACTATTCAGGACACACACGCAGTGCAAGGAATAACCAGATGCTTTGCTCACGTTTCAACTCAAGGCTGTATTATTTTTACTTTTCTAACTTTTTTAAATAGGTAAGGTGACAAGTAGGGAGTAGAAGACTCTGCCATAGGAAAATATGTGCTTTGTTCTGAATTAGTTTGGAAAAGAATTCATGGCTATTTCTATGACAAGTTAGGAAGAATGTTGGACAATGTGTAGAATGCGGCTCCCTGGAGCATCTGTTGGTTTTAAGGATCATGGTGCTTCTGTGTAAGAGACTAGTCTTATGACAGACTCTCTTCTCAAGTGAATCATTCTGCCTTCCTCACTAGTATTTCAAGGGGGTGATCCATTCTTCACTTTCCATCTGAAAACATTGATGCAGGGAGGACAGGCAAAGAACAGCAACAAGATCTCTTCTGCTTTTTAAGTTAACACAGGGCCCGTTCTATATATATAAGGTGACCCAACATTGTGCAGCTTAGGTTTTAGTTTAGGTTTCTTTTCAAGCTGATAAAATGGGTTGGCACCATTTGCCTTTCCAGAACTTTAGCATCTTTGCAGAAATAAGTGATTAAACATTCCCATTGGTGATTTGGAAGGCTGTTGCTCGCGTGGATGAAGATATTGATGTCTACTTTTTTCTCACACTCCCCTCAACTCTACCCCCAATTTTATAGTCTTGTAGCTAGACTGTATCAGGGGAAGCAGTCGACCTATGAGGCAGCAAATGATAGTTGCAGGAGAGAGCAGAGACATTGAATCAGATCACCTTGATTTGAATCTAGCACCAGTATTTACTCATTGTGGGGTCTTGCACAAATGAGTTACACTCTCAAAGCCTCAATTACCTCTTCAAAATAATAAGATAATAACAGTGCCCAAAACATAGAATCAAATGAAAGGAAAGTATGAAGTACTTGACCTTGTACCTGGCATAGAATAGGCACTTAATAAATCTTACTTTACCAAGGCCTTTTCTGAAGAAATGCAACTTCACTCTCACAAGTACTCTCACATGGAACTCCATCAATAGCTTCCCCTCAGTTTAAGATTTAAACTTAAGTAGCTCTAGGCACACATGCACACACACACATACACACACACATGTACACATGTAGTCTTTTATTGTGAGTTCATTTCTTTCTCATTTTCATTCTCTTTTTCTCCTTACATATATAAAACACACACATATATACACATATATGTGGACATGCATTTATAAATACTGTGTATATGTATACCTATTATATATACATACTTTTTTCTTTGAAATAATAAAAAGTATTTATGTGTACCTACAATATGCACAAATATATATCATAATAGAAATAACTTGGATTTATGGAACTGTTAAAGGAACTACAGGACGATGATATTGGAGTAAGGAGAGTAAAAAAGACACTAGTGTGAAATCAACAGCAGGGCAGTGACTTCATGAAATTTATGTGTGAAACTTTCTGCTATTCTGTCTTCTCCCAGGAAAGCATTACTTTTCTCTGAAAGATCTTAGTATCAACTAGGAAAATATTCTTCCACAGTCTCCCCTGTCAACTAATTCCCTTGTTACACATGTCGAGGTACAACAGTTTAATAAAACAAAGAGTGACTGGACGTTGCCAGCACTGGGTTGTTTGTGTTCACCTGTGACATTTACAAGTGAAGACATACAGAACCTTCTTTTGTTTCCTGGATCATCGCTCAGGTGTTCGAGAAGTTGATTCAATGTTAAATGGCATGATTTTCCCAAGCCTTGGGAAAATAAGTGATGGATTTTCTTCTTCTTTTTCCATAGCTCAAATATACACACTGCAAAGTCATGTCTAACTGTTTAATTTTACAAGACTGAAAATATTGAATTTAAAGCTTAGGTTTTAGTTTAGGTTTATTCCTGGTGTTCAACACTGTCTAAACTTTCACAGGCAAATCGGAAATGAAACACAATTGAAACTAAACCAAGCTTTTTCTGCCTGCAAAGCTGCCTTAATATTTCACTTTATGTTTTCAGATGCAATCTAATGAAAACGTGATTTTCTACAGATTACTTGTCAATTATTCCCTGTACTCCTTCTAAACCGATCTGTGCATTCAACTTGAAGCTTCATTAAGGATCAAGCCAAGTCGTCTTTAAAAAGTACAGGGTTTTGGTGATAGACAGATGGTGGCTTTCATGATGTCAGGAAGTGTCAGATATTATCGTTGGCTGTGGAATGGTGGCTACTATCCAAACAGATTGGGAAACAGACAGAAAGAGCAAGAACACCATTTGTTTTATTTAGATACATTGTGAACAGAAGGAAGCAAGACAGAGCATACTTTTACACATCTTTTTTCCACTCCTTGTGAAAACAGTTTAGGATTTGTTATGTTATATTAGCCCTTTCATTATGCAAAAACATGGGAAAGCCAGAGACACTGGTAAAAGAATTCGTCTCATTGTGATTTTCTATGAAGTTTGTTTATTTTTATTCTTACAGAATGTGGTTTAAAAAAAAAGTCCCTCTCATTGGAAATACTGAATGCTGGAAGCAGAGAGGACTGAGAGGGGGCCAGCAGAAATGCTGTGCTGTGGGGAGTGTGTGAAGTGCATCGACTTCAGAGTAAGGGACAGACTCTTAGAAAATACTACCAAAGATTTAGTTCCCAAGCGGAAACCTGAGGTGCCTTTTTGTGAAGAAACTTGAGAGCTGTTTATGTAAGTATTTAATTCACACTGGCAGCCAGAGGGCAGTATCAGCCCCAGCCGAATACATGTATCAGGTCCAATTAGAGGATTAAACAACCAGTAATAGACCCAGGCATCGGGCACAGAAGTAAATTGTTGGGACCTTCTTGATCTTAATTGAAAAGAAAGTGGAAATGTGCTACTATACACAATAGACAAAATACCTTTAAACTTCTCTTTCTACTATTTACCTATATTCACGTCTTCATCTCATAAAAGGTAACCACATTTTTTACATTTTAATGAATTAAAAACCGCATTTTTGACATTTTTAATAAATTAAAGACCACAATCTCCTGTATAGCTCTATCCCCAAATCTTGGTAAATATATTGGAAATATGGTCACTCAGGCAGTTTTCTTTTTTTTTTTTTTTTAATTTATTTTTTTATCGTGGAGAAGGGGCAGGGAAAGAAGGCGGGGGAAGAGGTGAGTGACAGGGTCGGGCCAGTCATACATAATTATGTTATGCCGTGTAAAGCCTTTTAAGTTATGAAAAATTTTTAATTTTATAATTAGAGAAATATTTAAAATGGGCAAGAACTGTGAGACCTTTGTCATGGATGAGGACCGGAAGGGCCAAAAGAGTAAGTGACTTAGCCTCAGGCCCAGCTCTACTAACCCGTAGCACCAGGGCTGGATGGAGGGCAGGTGTGATTTCTAATTCCGGTGCTTTTCAGAGAAGTGAAGCACATGTTGCTTCTCATTGTCTGGCTTGCATTTTTTTTTTTTTTTTAAACTTTTTCCCCCTATTTTTTTTTTTTTATTATAGATAAAAATATGCACCATAGATGTGGCCCAACCCATCACCCTCCCTCCACCCAAACCGCCCCCCTCCCTTCCCCTTCCTTGGTCCTTTCCTCATACTCTTGTGGTATAGCTGGGTTATAGCCTTCATGTGAAAGCTATAGTTTAGCTTCATAGTAGGGCTGAGTACATTGGATACTTTTTCTTCCATTCCTGGGATACTTTGCTAAGGAGAATATGTTCCAGCTCCATCCATGTAAACATGAAAG
>CAUYPK010005244.1:0-22882 GCA_963574355.1 Loris lydekkerianus | reverse complement strand
GCGGGGCGCTGTCCCCCCCAAGGGCCCAACAAGGGACCCCCCCCCGCACAAAACAATCCACCACATTAAAAAAAAAAAAAAAAAAAAAAAAAAAAAAAAAAGATCATATATGAAGCAGTTAGTTTTCCTGGAAGAACTTTAGATTTCCATCCCACAGAAGGTCTTGTGATATTCTACCCAACTTAATCCATTTACCTTTACCTCTACATCCATCATCTTGCTCAACTTAAGTCCAGCAGGGCAGAATTCCCACTTTCCACATACATTCAATGCAAGTCTTTGGCCATATAGCTTCCCAACGAAGAAGGGCCTCCCTCTGATCCTTCAGACCCACCTCCCTCAGGAAGCCCACTCAGATTTCCCGCTCTGTCCTATGTTTGACTTGCGCCATTTCAGCCACATAGTCTTATACTGTATTCCCACTCCCTACCCCGCAACTTTTACTAACTGTGATTGACTCTGTAACCCTATAGTATATAAATCATGATGCCTCTTTTGCAGTCTCACTGTAGCTAACACAGAACCTGGGATACACTGGCCATCAATTAAAACTTGATCAGTTGATTGATTAAACACAGTTACATACACATTTTCATTGCCCACCTTGAGTGTGGCTCTTTTATCCTTGCCAGCCAAGAAATGTTGCTCAAAGAAAAATTCTGCACATGGCTCTCCGTCATGTAAATGCCAGCTTCTGAGCTTGATACTCAGATCCCGTCCCATCCATATCCTATGCTATCTTTTCCAATGCTCCTGCCAAATCAGGCTCCATGCCATGTACCGTTCCCATTGCTCCCCTGCCTGGAATGCCCTTCCCATCTTTGTGCACCTGAAAAATTCCTATTCACTCTTCAAAGGGCAACTCAGAAATCACCTTCTCAGTGGAGCTTCTCCTGATGACCTCTAAGGCAGCTCCTTCACTCCCTCCTCTATGTCCCTGTGACACTTTGGGCAGATCTCCATTATATTGCTCACCATATTTTATTATAGTTAATTGTGTACACATCTGTCTTCCCCTCTGTGTGATGTGCTTGCCCTTCAAGGGCAAGGACAATGTCTTACCCATCCCTCATCCCTGTAGTACCAGGAGAGTATGAGGCAGATAGGAAGGCATTACTAAGGAAGGAAAGAAAGAAGCAGAGAGGGAAGTGACAGAAGGAGAAGGAGGGACAGAGAAAGGGAGGAAATGCCATGGGCAGTGGGGGGGGGGGAAGTATGACAAGGATCTGATGAGGCATATTCACCTGGCCTGCAGGTAATAAGTGAACAAGATGAAGGCCCTTCGTGAAGTTTCATGGATCTGAAAAGATCTTTGCCTTCTCCCAGGACCTCCCAGTCTGGTTTGAATATACTTGTATGTGGTTACAGCATCCTGGAGTTATAGTCCATGCTAAGTAAAGCAAATCTCTCTCCCACTGCCAGGTCTCTGGTGCCCTCCTTGCGTAAAACAGAAGAAAGTTTCTATTTTTTGGAATACTAGAAATCTTACCTGCTGGGATAACTCAGAGCAAGAATTTGGGAGCCCACGTTGCCCCAGAACTGTGGTTTATTCAGCTTGTGTCATGGTCCTAGGCCTTGTAGGGGTACAGGACATATTGGAATAACTCTCCTTTGTGTTCAGCAGATCTGGTCCTTGGGAAGTCTCTGGCCTATGTTGCCTGCCTAGTCAATCTTGCTAACTGTAATGACAGTGTGTCCTGGCTGGGTCAGAGCAGAAACTCAGCAACAATCTGGTAGATAAACCTGGAGATACTTCTCTGTGAAAAATCTACCCACTTCCTTGATGATGGTAGAGATGACATACCTCTCAAAAAAAAAAGAAAAGAATTTAGGTGGAGTGTGGTGGCTCACACCTGTAATCCTAGCACTCCTAGAGGCTAATGCAGGTGGATTGCTTGAGCTGGGAAGTTCAAGACCAGTCTGAGCAAAAATGAGACCCCACCTCTACTAAAAAAATACAGAAAAATTACACAGGCATGGTTGTGGACTCCTATAGTCCCAGCTACTTGGGAGGCTGAAGAAGAGGATCATTTGAGCCCAAGAGTTTGAGGTTTCTGCGAGCTGTGATGATGCCATGACACTCTACTCAGGATAGCAGAGTGAGACTCTTTTTTTTTTAAAAAAAAAAAAAAAAAAACATCTTAAACTGAGTCTGTATAAGTTTATACATAAACAGACATGTCTGGTGAGCTATTTGGTGGTTCTGCATGGAAGCCCATTTGCAGGACGAAATGATAGGAACCCTGTGAGTTAATTCCCCATAAATAGGAAAGTCTGTTAGGGTGAACCAGACTCCACAGCCGGGCTGAGGCTTAGAGGTCATAGTGACTCTGTGTAGCATTTGAGTTACATTAGAGACTTGCCCCAACTCAACTATACTGAAGACACAAGAAGAAAAAAAGGTTAGGGTGTTTATAAATTGGAAAAAGTGTTTGACTCAATTCTGGCTCTTTAGGGTACAGAAAACCTTACTTTGAGATCGGCCCCAGGCAGGGCACACTGTCCTTACTTCCTAGAAACATTGAAGTGGTTGAGCCAGGCAGCAGCTGGGATGGGTTTGGGATGACAGAGCTTCTGATTGTGGCATTTCTGGGAAGAGAAAAGACTCTCACTCAACACTGGAAGTGACAATCTCAGGTCACAGAAGCCAGCACCAAATGTTTGCCCAGATTAAAAATTCTCCAGAAACTATCTCTTGGCTAGTCCAAGAACATTGGGGAGGAGGTCACTCAGTAAGACTTCAAAGCAGGTTGGATCTCAAAGGCAGCAGGTTTAAAGTTATGATTCATATGTCACCATTTACACCCACAGACATTGTGAATGCACTATTCTGCTGTTGTTGTTTCAACTTTTTATGTTTGTTTAAATACAGAGAGTAAACATTCAGACCAGAAGAGAATATAAAATAAGCCTGTCAGATTCTTGTACCTTGAACCAAGTCATGACACCCTCCAGCCAGGCTCTCTAAATTCAGACTCTGCATATGGGGCATGCACCCCTAAAGATGAAAGGTTCTACCTTGGAGTCCTGCCTTTAGTCCCAAGAGTCAAGGAGGCCAGGAGTGCTCCAGAGGATGATGTGGTGAGGGGCAGGCTGTTCTCAAATCCTACCTTAAGTGTGTCTGAATGAGTGCTTCTGCATTTTAGGCTCCATGTGACATCAGAAAAAAGGGACTGCAAGCACAGACATCTTGCCATCAGTTGGTCCATACAAGAGCTCTGGTTAGCAGTAGTTTTATATGTCCAGCACCTGTTCCTATGATTTAGTCACAGCTGGCATTTCCTGGTCTTGTGTTCTTTTCTAGACCTCTTGATTTTTCCCATTAAACACAAATTCTTTCAGACTACGTCTTCTAGAATTTACCCTCTAACATCCTGCCCTATATATCATGTTCTGATCTCTCTATCTCCTTATCTCTTCCACAAGTCAAACACCTCCATAACCTGGCCCTCTGTCTTAAAATTGGATTGCCCCAGGAGAAAATGAAGACCGCACAGTCTGCTCACCCTGTTTCCTGTGCTTCCCTCTGCTCAGCAGTCCTCTTCCCCAAGTCATCAGGCCACCCATCAGTCTCAATTCCCCTCCTCTTTCAGCTTCACCCCTTCCTGCCTGTCCAGGGATCCAATTTCCCAGGTCCTGTAAATCCAGAGCTAATCTGATAAACTCCTTTCAGTGTGAATGTTAGTGGCTGATGTGAGTCAACGGGTTACATTTCCCTGGGGCCTTCTCAAACCACTTTGGCAGGAGATTTCCACTCAAATCCTTCATATAAAGAGGTTCCTGAGACAGCCATTTTTCAGTTCTGTAGAAAGTACCATGATCAAACTGCTGAGAGACCTGTGACCCTGGTGACACCCCACAGCTATCTTCCACTTCCTGCATTTTACCCTGAGCAGTCCTCCCTGCCCCTGGGGGGATCTCTATATTGGGATTGGTCACCAACCTCATAGGAGACTGTCACAAATCCATAGAGCCATATTGATCTAGTTATATCAACCAGTAAAGACTCCCTCTCTCTTCCTCTCATTCACTCTCTCTCTCTCCATCTAGCTTCCTCTTTCTTTCATATATCCTCATTTATGCTCACCTTTCTTGAAAATAGTTCCATGGATTTTTTTTTTTTTTCAAATTTAAAGATAAAAAGACTCTAAATATCCTATCATGAGGCTGTAATGAATAAGGGAAATTTTACCCTTGTGGATGACTTTTGAGATAATTATTAGTGACTAAAATTAAAAATTTGGAATAGGAAGAGTCCCAAGTGCTACTCTCTTAGCCAGCAGTGGGAACAGGCCCTTCACAAAGGGAGCGGGTGGGAGGACAGCAGGAAGGGCGCCCAGGGAAGGGGGCAGTGGTACAAACCTTGCCAGACTAGGAGATGAGACCCAACAGGGAAACATGATTCCAACCCCTCCTCAGGCCACGGAGACTCTCTTACATGCCCTCCCCAGAGACGCTTCCCACACACATGTAAAAATAACAGAAGGGAGCTGTTTATAAATAACAGCCCAGGGAGCTGGGCTTTGAGCAGGAGCAACAGGGAAGGATGAGCTGAAACTTGGAGATTCTCAGTCCAAAGTTTGCTGAGGTATTCCCCTCCCAGGTTGGGATTAGAGAAAATGTGCCTCGGTTTTCTTATTTGTTATATCCAAAGCTGACAGCTACTAAACCATCTCTGTGTCAGAGACTGCAAAGTTCTTTATATGCATTCACTTACTTACTCCTCACAACACCCAAGAGGTGGGTCCTGTTATTGATCCCTTTGTAGAGATGAAGAAACTGAAGCTTAGACAGATTAAGTAACCAGTCAGAGGCTGCACTATGTCTAGTACATCTGAAACTCAAACCCAAGTCTAGCTAATTCTCTCTACTGCGTCTCTGGAGGCTTTTATTATAGCCCTATATCTTATTCCTTTGGGATGCGGACATGTCCCTGGGCCTTCTCCCTTCCATGTCCCCTTCTCCCAGTCAGTAGACTAGACTAGAATGAGAAATGCAGAAAAAGAGTGCATTTCCTTGGGTACTAAATTGGCGTTTGGGTCTATTGGAAAGACGTGCACCTCTGGGTATGCACATTTTTCTTCTACACATCCTCTTTAGGCCTTCACAGCTGCCCTCACACATAAGCAGAGCAAAGTTTCCTCATTTATAAATGATAGCAAAATTGCCTGTCTCGCAAGATGGGTATGAAGATTAAATGATTATAGGAGAGCTCCTTGGACAAAGTCAGGCATAAAATGTACTATTTCAACAAATGTGAGATTCTTTGCCCGCACTTGGAAAGTGATGGCACTGACAAGGAACCCTGACTTTGTGCAGTCTTACAATAATGATTCCACCAGCCCTGCTTCCTCTCTGAAAGCCTGGGGGACTTAGAATCCTGCACCTCTTTTCCGGGTTTCCTTTCTCCATTCCCATTTCTCCTCCTCTCTCCCCTCTCTCAAATGGATAGCTTCTAGTCCTAAATGGATTTACCTCTTAGGGCAAGAATCTGAAAGAAAATCCTAGGTTTGGAATAAGTAAAAGGTGCTTTGGGGTATACAAGGCAGAGATCTTTGGAGAGGAAAGAGCTCTGGTCTCTGAGGGGAGAAAAGGTACCTGGCACTAAGAGAAACACAGGTGAGTGAGTGCACACAAGTTGAGGACACATATCCAGTATGTGCACACGTATGCACACATATGCACATTCATGCACATGCATACACACATATGCACACATATACGCCCATATGCACACAACATCTAGGGACTTGGTAGACCACACTTCTAGCAGCAGTAATCTTAACAAATGAACCCCTGATAACTCTAGAAATGAGCTCTTCAGGCATCCTATTCCTCTGGGAAATATTATTTTATAGGGCCTCTTCTGGGAAAGAGAAATCTATGCTTTATATACATATGTGTATGTATTATATATAAAAATATGTATTCATATACCTATATTACCACATATTCATATACCATATATTATGTACATATAATATACATAAAAATAAATGCTCTGGTTGAAATGTGGCCCCCTTGGCTGGTCTAATAGCCTCCTCAGTTGCCCCAGAGGTGTCCAATAGCTCCTTAGGGCTCTACAATGTGCACTTTGAACACTTAAAGCAGAAAAGGAAGAAATGCAAGATTTTGGGGTTGGAGACAGGAGTACCATGGTTAGCTCAGAAGGGCAGGTTGCCTGGGTCTCTACTGACTGAGTGCCTGTACTAGTGTCCAGATGTCACCTCCATATCTCTTGTTTTATAAGAAGTTAATAGACCCCTGTTTTGTTTAGGCCACTACTGTTCAGATTTTCTGTTGCATGCAGTTCAGCTCAGGCCCTGACTCATCCAGCAAGCTGTCTGTTCCTCTCCTGGCCTCCTGCACCCAGGGCTGCCCTCCGAGTCGCATGCTCTCTCCTTCTCCCTGTCCCATTCATGACTTGACAGTACTTAATCTCTCCGTCCACACCAATCATTCAAGATGCCTTTCCTGACTGATTCACTGCAATATCTCCGGAGCTGAGATCCATGCTTGGCACACAGTAGGCACTCAGTGAATATTTCTGAAGGAGACAAATGGATTATCTCACCATCCTGGCATTGTTCTCATTCCTTGATGGCTGCTCGACCTGCATCTCAAACCTGACCCCTTGCCCCTCTCCTATCTCACATTTCTTATTGTCTATGAAAGATCTCTATTTGGTTGACCTTCCAACCCCTGCAATGAGACTTGTCCAAAGCAGAGCTTGTTATCTTTACTTCCATACCATAGCTCCTTCCCAACTTCCCAGTTGTTGCTAGTGGTGCAATTAGCCTCAGGACTGTGTGGTCATTGCTGCTCATTTTTCTCTTTGCTTGGCGTTTACTCCCTCTTTGAATCCTGCCTGTCCTTTCTCATTCTCCCAGCCTCCACACTCTCTTCTCACAGCAGCTCTTGACCCAGGCCTGCACCCTGTGCCAGGAGCATCACTGTCAGTCTTCCCCATGCTTTGCACTGACACCAGTCAAGTGCAGTGGTTGCCAGTGCCCTGACAGAGGGATTGCAAGTGCCAGATGAGAGATGAATGAAGGATTCTACATCTACTTCTTTATGGAGAGGAGAGCCCTCTGTGTCTGTTGAATCCTCCCATGATTAGTGCAATAATTCTGAAGATAGACTAGAGGCCCTTCATAATTCATTAAGTTTATCTTCCAAACCAATGTAGAAACTTTGTTCCCTTCCCTACCTTCACACAATCACTCTTTCTCCCTTTCTCCTAATTTTGGGCCATGGCCCTTCACTAAGTGACTTCCCCATACCAGCTGGGGAAAGGCCCAGAATGGGGATTGCTGGTAAGCATCACAGCCTGCCTGCAGGAACAGGAGGTTCTGGCCCCAGCTACCCATTGGCCCCTCCTACTTCTGTGCTCCCCAGTTCTTTCCTCATGTCTCTCTCTGGAAAATATTCCAAAGCTTCCCATTTCCTTCAATATTGCCCCTATGGTGCTATCTTCCAAATAAATGGATAAATGACAAAGAAAATAATAGAAAAATACTCTTCACGTTGGCAGAGCAGATCATTTTCTTCATCATTCACCTCTATTCCAAACTCAACCCTAATCCTACCTAAAAATTCTTCTTATATAAAGCAGAGGAGAGGACTTTGCCCACCTTAGTGTGCTTGCTAGGCATGACGACATATTCCAGATAAGCCTTTGGGCTCCCTGCACCCCACACTCCCCAGAGTCTATTTATGCCAGTTGGTTCACATGGGACTAAGAAACTTCCCTAGAAAAAAATTTGGGACTTGGACACATACAAACATGTCAGTTCATAATGACGCATCTTCATGGAAGCCACATTGCAGTGAGGAACTTCAGGACATAGATCCTGAGGGAAAATGAGCCATCACTGTGAATTAGTCTGGATGCAGGACCTGAGCAGTAGGTGAAAATGGTTCTGTATAAGACATGCCCTGCACTGCTTAAGCTTACTCGGCCCAGCCATCGTAGGGGCCTGGATGTCTCTTTGCAGAGAAGATGCCAGGTACATGCAAAGTTAAAAGAGTTGGAACATCTCAGGGCTCAGACAACCCCCCAAAGGAGTCACTGAGGAAGAAGGCTTTCCCTCCCATTTAGTGGGTGTTCAGCTCAGAGTCATCCAGAGTAAGTGGTGGTGGCCATCCTTCAAGAGACACCTAAACAGAGTAACGATGGGAACATAGCCAAGGAGCAAAAGGCACAGCAGATGAGCAGAGCAAAGAGATTCATGGGAGCATCACAGCACCCCTGGGCACCCCTGATGGACAGGAGGAGACTTGGGGGGAAGAGGATGAGGGCCTCAAGTTCCCAGCAGTATCCCTCCAGTCCCAGGAGCTAAGCACACAGTTCCTTGTGACCTCACTGTACCCACAGGCTGTGAGATGAAGGAGCATTCAGATTACACAAGGAATACTCTGTTCAAGGTACATCAAAGAAGTAGAGAGAAAAGAAAGAGGAGATGACCAGCTTCCAAAGCACTGAACCTATTTGGAAAGGCTGAGCACAGACAGCACAAGGTAGTGTTTGGTCAGGGTGGAAGGAACAGGGACACGGGGCAGGAAGCCAGTACCAGTGTCTGCTCAACCCACTCTCATCCAGCCGTGTCCTCAGAGCTTCGAGGAGTCAGAGCCAGCACAAAAGCAGTGGAAGTCTTTGAGATCAGTGGCTAATTCTTCCTTTATATGGATATGTGACTGGGCTTTTTGCAGAAGAGAATAATTAAAAGGGATATTTGGAAGGCACATTACAGAAGGCCTTCGCACACACTAGCCCACATAATTCTTACAGTATCTCTAGGAGATAGCATTATCATTTTAAAAGCAATAAAAAAATAAAATAAAAATGCAAAAAAGCAAGCAAATAAAGGTTTGATGATGTTAAAGTTCCCCAAATCTCTTGGATCTCCACTACACTGTGCTCTCCCAAAGTGGTGTGCGGGTGGGGCAGGGGGAGACGGAGGTAGTGGTTTAGTGCAGATGACAGCTCAGTGAGACCTGTTGTTTCTTCCTTGTACTTGCCCTTTTCCTTTCCTACTTGGCGAGATTTGGCTTTTTGTCCAAGGATCTTTTTGCGGTCTTCGTCCAGTTTAAGGCTAGTAATGACCACCTTGCTGGGGTGAATGGCCACATGGACAGTTGTGCCATTAGCCTTTTTCTGTTGCACCCGCTCAAAGTAGATGATGTATTTCTTCCTATAAACCTGGACTACTTTGCCAATCTGCTGACCTTTATAATGCCCCCAGACAACCTGAACTTCATCATCCTTTTGGATGGGCATGGATTGAACATTGCACTTCTGTCTCAGCTCTTTGGAAAGAGGGGAAGACATAATCTTCCTGTGAATGTGGGAAGGTGCATTGAAATGCCTTTTGCAGTTCTTGCTTTGGTCCGAAGTCACAAAGGGATTAAACTTCATTTTGGCTGCTACCTCTCCGGGGATGGCCACCTGTCCATGTTTTTAAAAACTGAGAAATCTCATAAAATAGTAGGAAAATTCAGAAAATATTTGGTGGGCATCCAAGTTCTTTAAAATTATAGATATGTAGACTCTACACATAAACTACTAAATCCGAATTTGTGTGTGGGGGGGTCCTCTGTATATTCAATAAGCTGCCCAAGTGGTTCTGCTATGGTGAAGGTTAGAGATTCGGGGACCTAGGTTATAGTTTACTTGAATTTACAACAATCAAGATATACAACTACTTTGTGGACATTCACATTCCCTGGTTGCCACCAGGTTTCTCTCTGATCACAGTGCACGTAATGCATCGTCATGAGCACGTCCTCTCTGTCACGTGTATGATGGATTTTCATAAGAACCCCCCAGTGTTAGCAGTTTGTATCTTCACTTTACAAAAGCAGTACCTAAAACTCAGAGAGATGGAATGACATGGTTAAAGCCACCCTGAGAGCATGTGGCAAAGTTTGTTCTAGCCTGTCTCTAAGTCCATGCTCTTTCCATCAGAGCCACAATGTCCCTCCTCCCACGTATGAATTTGGACCAGGCTAAGGGGGTTCAGAAGAGTCTTTCCTGACTCCACAAATGAACAGCATGGTTCTCAGCACAAGCATGAACATTTCTCATCAATTAAAGACTTTCAAGAAGAAATTGGTGAGCAAACATGAGGGGTATATACATCCTCAAGAAACTCTGGAAGAAATAGGGAGCATGTCAGTGAAAGAATTATGAGAGATTAGAGCAGGAGTTAGCAGTGAAGAAGATAACAGAGGATAGAGAAAGGGAGGCAGGCGTGAGGAATTTTTGGTAGTTCAAATCTGGAGTCTGGGAAGTGAGGGATGAGAGACCGTACGTAGAAGGTGCTTCCAAAGGGAAGTGGATGGAGGGGAAAGGAAGGAAACTTTCAGATGAAGAGGTTTAAGGATAAGCCTGCTGTGCTGGGAGGTGTGGAGAATGAAAATGAGAGAGGAAGAGGGAGAGAGAACGGGAAATGGGCTAGGAAGATGGAACCTGTTGTTTCTAAGCCAAACCAAATAAGCTGTAGACTTCTAAGTAGTTAATCTTTAGAAAACCACTGTAGCCCAACAGTTCACAAAATTTTGATCTCAGGATTTTTTACACCCTAAAAATTTACTGACCTGTCCAAGAGCATTTGTTTATGTGGGTTATAGTTATCCATCGTTATTAGATTATAAATCAAAACTGAGATATTTAAAAAATATGTATTTATTAACCATTTTTAAAAATGTATTCATGTGAAAACAGGTAACATTTTCAAGGGAAAAACTCTATCTTCTTTTCTTTTTTTTTTTTTTTTTTTGAGACAGAGTCTCACTTTGTCGCCCTCAGTAGAGTGCTATGGCGTCACAGCTCACAGCAACCTCAAACTCTTGGGCTTAAGCCATTCACTTACCTCAGCCTCCCAAGTAGCTGGGACTACAGGCACCCACCACAGTGCCAGGCTATTTTTAGAGACAAGGTCTCAAGCTGGTTCAGGCTGGTCTCAAACTCATGAGCTCAGGCAATCCACCTGCCTTGGCCTCCTAGAGTGCCCAGCCAATCACTCTATTTTCAGCAAAGAATAAGCTGAGGATCATCATTATATGCATTTGTCTCTCTTTTTAATGTCTGAATTAATAGAAGACAACTGGATTCCCATATCTTCTTTAGCATTCAAATTGTTGTTATGTGGTTTTAGCTAAAAGATACTGAACAAAATCTGGCCTTGCACAGAAATGTGGTTGGAAAAAAGAAGAGTATATTCATCACCTTTTTCAGATAATCGTGGACATTCTTTTCTGATACATTTACTACCTCAAAATTCAAGTTGTTTTGAAAGATGAGCTGTGATGTAGAATCTGAAACTATGTCAGTGAAGTTTTTTACCCTCTTGCTTTAAAATGTATTGCTCTACCTTGCACCTTGAGTGGATGTAACATCATGCACTGGTCACTTAGAAAATACTGGTTTTCTGAGCTACACAGATCTTTCAAATGCAGAGTGAGAAAGCCTGCTGTGCACTCAGGAGGAATAAGAAAGCAAAGGTAAATGACTTTGAAACAGCACTGACCTGCTAAGTCCTTAAAAGGGTCTCCAGGAGTCTGAGTGTCCCAGACTGACTATACTTTACCCCCAAACTTCTCTAAGCCCCTTCAGTCAAGAGGGATGACTCATAATTCTTAACAATTCCCCAGGAACTCCCCCAACTCTGCTTTTCCTTGCTTTGTCTGACTCTTCTCCATCCACTTCTCCAATTGCCACCTCCCTTCTCAGAGGCTACCAGCCATCACTTCTGTGATATATTCCTGAGTTCCCTCCCCCATCAGACACATCTCTCCTCCTTAGCCCTCCACTGCCTTTGTGTGACCTCTTTTAAGACCTTAGCTCACTCTGCCCTGGGAGTTAAAATGACCAGAGTGCTTGTCTGGCACCCCCACCACATCCACCCCCATAGTCCCAACCCAGCTGGACAGTTGAGTCTCTGGAGAGCAGAGACCACCATGTCTTATTCATGTCTGTGTCTCCTTCAGCCATGAGCCCAATGCCTGACACAGAATAGACACCCTGTGGAAGTGGGATTAATTGGTTAGCATGTTTCAGAAAGATCTATCAGTGAGGATGAATGGATATTTATGGGAGAAGAAGCTGGGAAGAGGTGACCTGGAGGTGAAGGGAGAGGAATGGCGGTAAATGGAAATAATGAGCAAACTGATAGCAGGGGCCAGAGGGGAGAGGTCAGAGTGCACCTATAGATAGGCTGAAGACGTGGGGTGTGATGGAGGCATGGTAAGAAGATAAGGACACTTTAGGGTGGATTTAGGGGATTCGGGATGGGATGCCCTGGGGAGGGAGTGGCATTCTGTGGGGTTAAGAAATTAAAAAATACTTGGGATGAAAATCATGAGCCTGGAGCGGATGCAGGAGCCAAGTGCTGGCTGCCCTGGCTGGCTGCTTGCATGAGTGACGGCATGGTCAGAGTGATAGGAAGGTGACCCAATTCTCTCCCTACACAGTGCCCAGGATGCCATTGGCTCTCTTGGTTGGGGCTTTCTGAGAACTCCCCTCCCAGGCACCCAGAAACCCTTGCCAGCCCCCACACACCCGGTGAGAATGAGCTCGCATGGAGCACAGGCAGAAAAGAGCAAGACACTCAAAGCCTCTGTCTTTTTCTCTTCAAATATTTGCAAAGAGGGAGTGTGGCACGAGCCCAGGGATGCGGTGCTTACTGCTCACACTACATTAAAATTCAGATTGGCTTGTGCAATGTCCCTGGCATAACCACTCTGTGCTGATATTTTTATAACTCTTAATATCAAACAAATTGCCTATTCACTGAGACAGTTTAATGTGACGGGGGCTGTGCCCGCCAGCTTCCTCACGCTGGCTCCATAAAGATCACCGTTCTATTACTGGGGACAGAAGAGCCATGAATTTCCTATCAAAAATATGACTGGATTATGCAGAGTAAATCTTGAGCCGTATTAAAAGGATTGTGCTGTTTTAATTTGTTTCCTCTCCCCTCACGCCCGCTACCACATCTCTTCTTACTAACAAAATGAGGTGGGGCCCTCCAGATAGAATCTGCTATGAATCATCTTTTCTGGTCTAGGGCCCTGTTTTTATCACACTCATGCCTTTTCTCCAGTTGTCAATAGATGCCTTTGGCACCACCTCACACTCAATAGATGCCACCTCTCTGATTCACGATCTGGCCAGGAAAAAGATTTGGACATGTTTCCCTGGAAAATCCCCACCATACATCTTAGTTTTATAAGACTTGAGACCAGGCTCAAGAGTGTCCTCTTTTGTTTGGGCAGATTTTGTCTCAAACTACAGTTAAACATTACACTCTTCTTCCTGAGCTCATTCCATCAAAGACCCCCTTGATTACACAGATATGAATTTCTACATGATTAGGAAAAAATAGACCTTGTTTATTAAACTGTTGCTTCTCTCTTTCATTTATGAATCAAAGCTCTAAAAAAAAATGTCAGTCGGAGCAATCGATATGGGATAGTAAGTATTTCCAAATCAAGTTGTTATAAAACCCAAAGTAAAGAAATCTGACAGTTTACTAGCTGAGACACTTTATTAGAGACAATCAGTCCTTTCCCAACATTGAAAATAGTTTAGGGACTCCACTCTCCCCCTTTATCTACCTCAGCGAGCTGTTCAGAAGATCAGGACACCGAAGTTTGAACAAGTGATACAAGGTGTCCTCAAAGATTCCAAAATAGATGAACTAGAAGGTCACGTCAGTAAAAGTCTCACTACAATATATGCCAGTACAGACAGCAGCACAAACACAAAGAATAAATGATCAAAGTGTTTTGCTTCATCTTCAGGCTCTCCTGAGATACACACCTCTCAGACGAATAAACAGATGGACAGATGGACACCATTCACACCCACATCCTTGCCTTCCAAGGGGAGGTAAACCTCCACTTCAAAAGTGCCCAGTCATCTGAAAGATTAGCTGTATGAGGTCACACAATTTTGAAATTCTTTCTCCACCTCAAATTCCCTTTTCTTCCCTGTTCATATGTTACTAGACACCTTTCATACTAGAGTCTTCAAATGACTCCAGCATTTTCAAGTTTTATTTTTTTTTATTAAATCATAGCTGTGTACATTAATATAGTCATGGGGTACAATGTGCTGGTTTTATATACGATTTGAAATACTTTCATCAAACTGGTTAACATAGCCTTCATGGCATTTTCTTAGTTATTGTGTTGAGACATTTATACTCTACATTTAGTAAATTGATGGGTGGAGGGAGGGTAATTGGTGGGACCACACCTACGGTGCATCTTACAAGTTTTACATTTTTAATACACTTTGAAATTAGTATCCTCATAGGATATACTTAACACCAATCAGAGGTTAATGTCACCCATTATTAAAATCTGGCAGGCACACATTTTATTTGTAAATATCTTACAAAGTTCAAACTAAATATTCCTCTTCTTCATACCTCTTTTAGTTCACCAAAGCTGTATCTACCACTTTGCTTCCAAAACATTCTCAGATTGTGCTGGCCTGCAGAAATGGGTGGTCTTTGAAAATCTACAAAGTTCTGGAAAGGCTGATCCAGGTTAGGAACTCAGATCAGGCACAGAAGAATTTTCAGCTACTACAATATTTCACATCTTAGTCTTATAAAGCCAAGAAGGACCAGAAATCACTGCTTTTGTCACTCAGTGCTATGGTTAGAATGTGTCTCTCAAAGTTCATGTGTTGAACACTTAATCCCCAGGGCAGCAGCGTTGAAAGGTGAGACCTTTAAATGGTGAGCAGGTCCCCTTTCTCTCTGGCTCTCCTGTACTCTTTGCACTCTATTGCTCTTCCACCTTCCACCATGGGATAAGACAGCAAGAAGTTCTTCACCAGATTAGGCCCTCTGACCTTCAGAAATCTAAGAAATACATAACTGTAAGAAATACATTTCTTCACTTTATAAATTACCCAGTCGATGGTATTCTGTTATAGCAACAAAAAAAGACTAAGACATCAACCATGATAAAAATGGGATGATTTGGATAATGCTAAAATTAGCACATCTTGATAACAGCAAAAATTTAGAAACAAAATAAAAATATGCATTATATTTATAATGCATAAAAAATGCATTATAAATAATCATACACGGAGTATCTAAACATACAACAAGGCACCGACACCACAGAAATATTTAACATGATAATTTAAAAAAAAAAGGTATTCACAACGTAATGCTGAATAGATAAAGCAGGTGAAAACGTTTATAATACAATCTTATTTTTGGAATACACGCACATAGAGAAAGAAGTTTAAGATAAATACCACTGTCCATTGCAGAATAAAAGGTGATTTTTATTTTCTTCTGTGTGCTTATCTCTATTGTCTTAAGACAAACATTAATAAATGTATTGCTTTCAAATTTAAAAAAATAAAAACAATAGTCTGAAAAACTGGGTCCATTGCACATCTATTAAAAATAGAGCCCTGATCTCACAAGACATCCTTGCATTGGTGCATTCCTCCGCAAACGATGCTTAAGGCCTAGAGCAAGTTAGCTCTGTGGTACTGCCAAAAAACCAAACAGACCCACCCTGCCCTGGGAGAACTTAATGTCACCCAGGCACTCACAATGCAATGCCTCCTCTGTAAGGCAATCAGAGGAGACAATCTCTGCCTTCCAGGCATGAGTGAAAGGTGGCCTGTGCCAAGGCCGCTCAGGCTTCCATAGCCCCTGGGATGAGGACGAAGCTGGCATTGCCTCCTGTCCCCTGAGGAGCCTGTGACCAAGACATAAGCCTACTGAGGTCCCACAGGATCAGAGTATGGCTGGAGTACCCCCGACCTGGGACTCTCCCCACGCCCCTACCTCACCCATTGAAACCACCACCCACCTCACTGCCTGTGGACACCCACCTAGTGACACTCTTCCGTTTGTCCCCTTCCCATCTCCTCTGTCCAGTTTCTTCCAGGCCACGTCCAAAGAGACCTGTGGCTCCACCCCCCATCTGTTGCTTGTGCCTTACTAAAGGTTTCTGCTCTTTTCAGCACCAAATCACCATCCCAGGGAAGAAAGAAACAAGCTCCAGGCCTGGAAGTTCGTCTCTGGAGGGGGGAGGAAGTTCCCTGGAGTCTGCGGCAGATTGGGGGGGGGGGCAGTGGGGCGCACGTGGATGCATCTCTGGGAGGAAACCATGTACCATCCGCTCTCGCTCGCTGCCATCCAGTGTTTTCTTCCCCCAGTGAGTCTCTTAATTTTGCTCATTTATCTTAAAGAGCTCCATAAGCGCCGTGGGCTCTGGAGGGGGGCGTCGGCGCACGGGGGCTCCGACACCCGACCCCCACGCCTGCCTCCCAGAGGAGCCATCCAGCGCGGACCAAATCTCATTTTCCTACAAATAGTTTGTCAGAAGCAGCAGGGCAAGTAATAAATCACGGAGAGCCAGCGCGGAGAGGGAAGGGGGGCGGCTGGCGAGGGCAGGGCGGGGCCGGGGGCGGAGGGAGGCTGGGCGCAGATGTGTGAGCGCGGGAGGCGGGAGACAGACGGAAAGGAGGGAAGAGGGTGGACGAGACAAAGAGAAGGAAATGAGGGAGGATGCCGAGGGGAGAAGGAGCCGGGCGAGGCCAGAGAAAGAAAGCAGGGCACGGAGAGAGAAGAAGGGAGAAAAGGAAGAGAATGAGGAGAGGACGGATGGAACAGAGGAAGAAGGACGAGGGAAGCGGAGACAAGAAAGAAAAGGAGGGGAGGAATGAATCCAAAAGGGATGAGAACAAGGAGGAAGGAACGAGGTCTGACGGAGAGACGGCGCTGCCTCCAGCGCCATCTGCCCAGAGCTATTGGGGACCCGGTTGTCTGACTCCTAGTCCCGGCGCCTCCTCCCCGCGGGCGTCCCTGTCCCCTGCTCTGGGAGTACTACATGCAGGAGGCGGGTGAGCATGGGGTCCTCTGGGTCCTTGACGTTAACCAGCCTAGAGAGAAAGGCACTGCGTTCCCTGCGTGTGAGATAAAAACAGGGAGGATGCACCCCAGCTCTTAATGACGAAGCTGTGTGGCCTTAAGCAAGCCGCTTCACTCCTCTGAGCCTCAGTTTCCTGACGTAGAACGTGAAAACAAGAATCTGTTTCCAACTTGGGAGAATTGAAAGAGCCACATGGAAAAGTACCTAGCACACAGTGCAGCCTGTTGGTTAGGAAAAGCAGCCTCCCTTGAGTTTCTGTGCCAGTGATCTTGGGCCCGGGCAGAGGTGCTGGGCCTTCAGAATCCGCGCGGTGCCTCCCCACCCCCGCAGCCTGTGATCCTGAGCCAGGCTCTCTGATCTGGCAGCTGTCAACGCAAGCACACTCCAGTGCTTTCTGCTTTGCCTTTGGCCTCCCTCGGGAAGCTTTGAACGCTAGTGAGATCATCATTGTCAAGCTCTCTGGGCTTCTGGAGCAAGGGCAGCCTGATAAGAAGGGCACAAGGTGCCAGCCCTCCACTCCAGCTCCCAGTCCCCAGCCTCACCCTGCACACCTCTGGCTCCTGCTCGTCTCAGGAACAAAGTTTGAGTTTCCATTTCTCTGGTTCACCCTTTCTCCTCCTCAGCTGCCGGCATGAAGCCGGGCACTGCAGGGGAGAATTTAGGCAACTTCAGAGGAGAGGAGGGCACCACTGTAAACTGCGTAAGGACTGGGACCCTGTCTGCAGGTCTCACAGACCTAGCACAGCGCTGGCACATGGTGGGCCCTTGAAATGAATGAGATTCATTTGATATTCATTTGCTCATTCATGTCTTATGACTGCAAAGAGGCTGCTATTATTCCATTATTCCATTATATAGAAAGGGCAACTGAGACACAAAATCACTGAGGCAGGAAGTGGCAAAACTAGGGTTTGAATTCAGGGCAGTCTGTCTCTAAGGCGTGTGTGTTCTTTCCGCAGCAGCCCATGGCCTCTTGGCACCTGTCATCAGCATTACTCTGTGAACAGCTCTCGCTGACTTAGGGCCCCTGATGCCTGGGACACCTGAGGAGTTAGGGATGGCAAAGACAACTAAACCTGTGATTCCTGCCCACCCTTCTCCTAACCCTCCACATTCTGGAGAGGGGACACCACAGGGTAGTCCATTCTCTCATTTCTTTGTTCCTTGCTGTTGATGTTCTCCAGCTTAGGCTGTGAGAATAAGGTCACACGTCTCAGAAAGTCCCTCACTTCTGCCCAGATGACGCCACCATACCTGCTCTGCTCTCCTTACTTCTGACCATCCAGCAAAGTCGGCATCCTCTGGAGACCCCATGTCCAACCCTGACAAAGAGCAGAGCCCAGGGGGGAAAGAACCAGGTTCTGCCCTCCTTCCCTGCAACAGCTAGATGACTCTAGGTAGCTCTTTCCACCTCTCCAGGCCTCGGGTTCTCAACTGGAAAATAGGAATTAAAAAAAAAAAAAAAAAAAAAAAAAATCTATGCCTAATTCCCAAGGCTGTCAGGAGAATCAATTAAGACAAGAGCTGTGAAAGCACTTGACCAAGGAGGAGGCCTCTTGTTCCTCACCTCCTTCAGGTGGCAAACACCTTCCCACCCTCCCCTTATGAAGAACCATAGCCTGTCATCATTTAAAACCCAAACAAAGGCCTTGAGAGTGAACCAGCTGAAGGAAGGCATAAAAAATGCAGTGGTTAAGAGCTCTGGCAAGAGCAAAAATATCAAGTTTCCAAGTTCTAGTCATTCCACTTACTATGTGTGCCAAGCCTCAGGCTGGTTCCTGGGGATAAAGAAGAACCTGAGGCACAGTCTTGGCTCTCAAGGACCCACAGTCATAGTGGGCACCACCTGCCCAGTGAACCTCCTACCAGAACCTTCCAGCTTCAGCAGCTCCTGTCAGTCCCTGAAGCCTGGCTCACCCTCCTCCACGAAGCTCTCCCAGATTGGCTGACTGATTGAAAACTGCTTCTCAAATCCTCCCAAAGGGCACCATTCATCTTTGGAAACTATACACTTCAAGTATTTTTATCTCCTTTTTAAAATTTTACCTCTCTCGCTGTTGATATATACGGCTGACATTTTAAAGTCCATTTTCAAAATGTATACTACCTTGTCCACATTCCCTGAATGCAGAAGTCCACATCACACTCTGGATTGAGTTTTAAACCCCTGGAGGCAGGGACCTCAGTTTCTATGAGTCTCAGGGAATCAGGGCCCAGCAGTCATGGAAACAGCCTCCTAGAGGCAGCCAGGCCCGACTCTGACAGGAGAGGAGAGACAGCCATAGAGCTGCCAGAGCCACCCAGGTGCCATCAGAGAGGGAGAGAAGTGCTGTGGATAGTATGGAAGGAAAAGACCCCTTTCTGGATGTGGAGAATCAAGGGTATGATTGTCCTTTGAGGATCAGCTCAACTATCATGTCCTGCATGATATCATGTCCCTCCTCTGACCTCTCAACTACATTCGAAACCTTCTAAAGAAACACCCCACTTTGTTTGGACCTGCTTTATGACACTAGGTAGATTTTCTATGGGAGTTTGGGACAGTTACATCTATGCATGACTTTGCTGTCACTCTCTCTCTCTCTCTCTCTCTCTGACTCAATTGAGCAAATTCTTTTTTTTTTTTTTTTTTTTTTTTTGACCGAGTCTCACTTTGTTGCTGTGGTGTCATAGCTCACAGTAACTTCAAACTTTGGGCTCAAGCCATCCTCTCGCCTCAACCTCCCGAGTAGCTGAGACTACAGGTGCCTGCCAGAACACCTGGCTATTTTTTTTTTTTTTATTGTTGGGGATTCATTGAGGGTACAATAAGCCAGGTTACACTGATTGCATTTGTTAGGTAAAGTCCCTCTTGCAATCATGTCTTGCCCCCAGAAGGTGTGGCACACACCAAGGCCCCACCCCCACCCTCCTTCTCTCTTTCTGCCTTTCCTTCCCCCTCATAACCTTAATTGTCATTAATTGTTCTCATATCAAAATTGAGTACATAGGATTCATGCTTCTCCATTCTTGTGATGCTTTACTAAGAATAATGTCTTTGTCTTCCACTTCCATCCAGGTTAATACAAAGGATGTAAAGTCTCCTTTTTTTTTTAATAGCTGAATAGTATTCCATGGTGTACATATACCACAGCTTGTTAATCCATTCCTGGGTTGGTGGGGATTTAGGCTGTTTCCACATTTTGGCGATTGTAAATTGAGCTGCGATAAACAGTCTAGTACAAGTGTCCTTATGATAAAAGGATTTTTTTCTTTCTGGGTAGATGCCCAGTAATAGGATTGCAGGATCAAATGGGAGGTCTAGCTTGAGTGCTTTGAGGTTTCTCCATACTTCCTTCCAGAAAGGTTGTACTAGTTTGCAGTCCCACCAGCAGTGTAAAAGTGTTCCCTTCTCTCCACATCCATGCTAACATCTGCAGTTTTGAGATTTTGTGATGTGGGCCATTCTCATTGGGATTAGATGGTATCTCAGGGTGGTTTTGATTTGCATTTCTCTAATATATAGGGATGATGAACATTTTTTCATATGTTTGTTAGTCATTCATCTGTCTTCTTTGAGAAGGTTCTATTCATGTCTCTTGCCCATTGATATATGGGATTGTTGGCTTTTTTCATGTGGATTAATTTGAGTTCTCTATAGATCCTAGTTATCAAGCTTTTGTCTGATTCAAAATATGCAAATATCCTTTCCCATTTTGTAGGTTGTCTGTTTGCTTTGGTTGTTGTCACCTTAGCTGTACAGAAGTTTTTCAGTTTAATGAAGTCCCATTTGTTTATTTTTGTTGTTGTTGCAATTGCCATAGCAGTCTTCTTCATGAAGTCTTTCCCCAGGCCAATATCTTCCAGTGTTTTTCCTATGCTTTCTTTGAGGATTTTTATTATTTCATGCCCTAAATTTAAGTCCTTTATCCATCTTGAATCAATTTTTGTGAGTGAGGAAAAGGTGTGGGTTTAGTTTCAAGTCTTTTACATGTCGATATCCAGTTATCTCAACACCATATATTGAATAGGGAGTCTTTTCCCCAAGGTATGTTCTTGTTTGGTTTATCAAAGATTAGGTGGTTGTAAGATGTTAGTTTTATTTCCTGTTTTTCTATTCAATTCCAAGTGTCTATGTCTCTATTTTTGTGCCAGTAACATGCTGTCTTGACCACTATGGCTTTGTAGTACAGCTTAAAATCTGATGTGGTGATGCCCCCAGCTTTATTTTATTACTAAGAACTGCTTTAGCTGTACGGGTTTTTTTCTGGTTCCATACAAAACGCAGAATCATTTTTTCCAAATCTTAAAAGTACCATGTTGGTGTTTTACTAGGAATGGCATTGAATAGGTAGATTGCTTTGGGAAGTATAGACATTTTAACAATGTTGATTCTTCCCATCCATGAGCATGGTATGTTCTTCCATTTGTTAATATACTCTGCTATTCCCTTTCTTAGGATTTTATAATTTTCTTTATAGAAGTCCATCACCTCCTTTGTTAGGTATATTCCTAGGTATTTCATTTTCTTTGAAACTATGGTGAAGGGAGTTGTGTCCTTAATTAGCTTCTCATCTTGACTGTTATTGGTGTATACAAAGGCTGCTGACTTGTGGACATGGATTTTATATCCTGAGACATTTTTTGATGACTTCCAGGACTCTTGTGGTTGACTGTTTGGGATTATCTAAGTATAAGACCATGTCATCAGCAAAGAGGGAGAGTTTGACCTCTTTTGCTCTTATTTGGATTCCCTTTATCTCCTTGTCTTGCCTAATTGTAGTGGCTAGAACTTTCAGCACTATGTTGAATAGTTAAGGTGACAGGGGACAACCTTGTCTGGTTCCAGTTCTAAGAGGAAAAGCTTTCAGTTTTACTTTATTCAGTAAAATATTAGCTGTGGGTTTGTAATAGATAGCTTCAATCAGTTTTAGAAATGTGCCACCTATGCCTATACTCTTCAGTGTTCTAATTAGAAAAGGATACTGGATTTTATCTAGATTTTAATAGATTTTTCTGCATCTATTGAGAGGATCATCTGATCTTTATTTTTGCCTCTGTTAATATGGTGGATAATGTTCATGGACTTGCATATGTTAAACCAGCCTTGCATCCCTAGGATGAAACCTACTTGATCATGATGTATGACTTTTTTGATGATAAGCTGTAATCTATTGGCTAGGATTTTGTTGAAAATTTTTGCATCTATTTTCATGAGTGAAATTGGTCTGAAATTCTTTTTAGTTGTGTCTTTTCCTGGTTTTGGTATCAGGGTGATGTGTGCCTCATAGAACATATGTTGGGGAAGATTCCTTCCTCCTCAAGTTTTTGGAATAATTTCTGCAGTATAGGAATAAGCTCTTCCTTGAAGGTTTGATAGAATTCTGGTGTAAAGCCATCTGGACCAGGGCATTTTTTGGTTGTAAGCTTTTCTATTGTTTTTTTAATCTCAGTGCTTGAAATTGGTCTTTTCAGGACCTCTATTTCTTCCTGGCTACGTCTAGGGAGAGGGTGTGATTCTAAATATTGATCCATTTCCTTCACATTGTCAAATTTCTGGGCATAGAGTTTCTGGTCATATTCAGAGATGATCTCTTATATCTCTGTGGGATCAGTTGTTATTTCCCCTTTATCATTTCTGATTGAGGTTACTAGAGATTTTACTTTTCTATTTCTAGTTAGTCTGGCCAATGGTTTATCTATTTTATTTCTTTTTTTAAAAAACCAACTCCTTGTTTCATTAATTTTCTGAATGATTCTTTTGTTTTCAATTTCATTGATCTCTGATTTGATTTTGGATATTTCTTTTCTTCTACTGGTTTTAGGCTTAGATTGTTCTTTTTCCAATTCCATAAGATGGCTTGTTAGTTTGTTGATGTGCTTTCTTTCTGTTTTTCGAATGTAGGCATCTAAAGTGATAAATTTTCCTCTCAAAACTGCTTTTGCAGTATCCCACAGATTTTGGTAGCTTGTGTTTTCATTG
>CAUYPK010005240.1:0-59128 GCA_963574355.1 Loris lydekkerianus | reverse complement strand
CCAAGCTTGCTTTCGTTCGGGTATTAACGGGTAAAATGAGTTTTCCTGGGTCAAATATAAAATTAAAAAACACACCGGAAAAAAAATAACCATAAAAAAAAAAAAAAAAAAAAAAAAAAGACTGCGCATACTTTATCTCTGACACCACAGATTAAACAAAAGTCTTCAACACTCCTGACTAGAAAGAGAAAAAAAAAGTCTATTCTCTCTCCACACCTATCATCTTTTACGAACACTTTTCATCTGAGACACTCAAATCTCTAAATACTATACATTAAATTCATGAGTGAACCTTTCCTTAGGTCTGCAAATATGGTTCACTTCCAGTTTTTAAAGTCATATTCTTTAAAGTCATATTCTCTAACATACTATCCCTTGATGCTTTCTGTAGCTCATGTGTATCTACGGTAATTGTCCCTCTTTGTTTCATCTGGGTCGGTCCTAAGTTTTCTTTCCATAACTCTCCATTTTCTTTTCCCTGTATAAAAAGTTCAAACTCCTTCACTTCTTTGCTCCAGAATCACCCTGGCTCACAAATCTACTTCATTAGGGTCTGATATTCCAACTACTATTCTCTTCTGAAATCAATGAGAGGAAAAGAGCAAAATCGCTCTGAGGATAGTCCCCAAAAATCACATAAAACGTTTGCAAGTAGATTTCTTTGAAAAAACAAAAACATCTATCTGCAAATAAAACTATTATTGAATGCCTAAAATTTTCTTAAAAGATTTTATCTAAAATGGGAGCAGCAGTTTGGGGGCTTTTTAAATATTAGTATTATCCTCTCAGTAGTTTTCATTCGTTTTTGCTTTTAATTTACTTTATAATTACACTTCGCACTTTGCAGAAGCTCTCAAAGATTTTTTTAAAAGTATTAAACTGCATGTACTCAAGTTCAAATGATTATCAGAGTTTAAGAAACACCGAAATATTAAAACTTACCTAAATAAAAATTGCCTATTTAGATTGGAAACATCTATAGTGTCCATGTCTATAACATGAATCTGTCGAAAACCAGACAATGCCTGTGGAAGTACAAACAATCCAATTAACCAGAAGTTTCCTCACATTTGAAAATTTAAGATTTGTTTTCAATGTAGTCCTAGGTCTACAAGTTCTCAGTAATAAATACTGCATAACTGTATTCAATGGCTAAAAAAAGTCTTGAAAGGTCTGTAAAATTCAAGGTTCCTGTTCCTTTATGGGAACAAAATGTATAAACACTAAACTTTAAATAGTCTATAAGCAAAAAACAAAAAACAAAAAAAACCTTAAAATTTCCAGTTATTTTTACAAGTAAAATTCCATAAACACATTTATAAAGTTTGTTGCTTTGCTGCTGTTGTACTTTAATTTTATAAGTCTTAACTAGTTAACTATATTTGCTATTGCTTTTCAAAATAGTTAAAAGCAATTCCTACAACCTTTATCTTACTTAACATTAAGCATGCCACAATTCAGAAATTGTAATTATTATACGACATACATTGTAAACACACACATGTATACTGCTCACCTAAAAGGAGTGTCTCAGATGTACTGAGTCAAGAGGAATTTAAGAAGGTAAGGAAAAGCAAAAAAAATAAAAAAATAAAAAATTCCTGTTGTGTTTCAATAAAAACACTACATATCCTAACAGTACAATCATACTCAAATTAACAGTAGAAGAAAAAGACTAAAAAAAATTTAAGTCTCAATTACTAATTGACACTTCCAGTCTTGGTCAGTTTACTTTAAGTCATCAAATCACTAAACAATAATTTCCCCATTTTTCTAACCCTTCCCATTTATAGCAAGAGAACCTCAAAAGCTGTCCATATTTGTGCTTTCAAATTCCTGAGTATTTTCCAAACAAGCTTTTGCTCTCACCCCTTCACCAAAACTGTACTTGTCAAGATCACCAATAAGCTCTGTTCTGCTAACTCCAATGACCAAATCCTCAATCCATCTGACCTCACCTTTCTGAGGTATTTGGCAGGTAGATCACTTCCTCCATCTTAAAACATGTTCTTCACTTGGTCCCCACATTCGTGAGAATTTGAAAACTTTTTAAAAACTGATTTCCAATTAATTCAGTTTTCATCTTATTGTGCTGGCCAGAGTTTAGAGTGCTTGGTTTTGGTGATCTCAGGCAATCTTATAAACTAAAGACAGATCATTCAACAGGCATCTCAGACTTAACAGTTCTAAAGCTAACCTTTATCACCCTGGCTCACCACCACCACCAAATCTGTTCTTTTCCCAGTATTCCTCATTTCAGTAACTCCATCCTTCCCAGTGCTCAGGCCAAAACCTTGCTGTGTCATCTTGACTCCCTTTCTCTCATAGCACCCAACAAATCCATTAGCTAATTCTGTTGATTCAGCCTCTCACCACCTCCAATACTACCGCCCTGTTCATGATCTCTGTCATCTCTTGTCTAAAGGACTGTTAACACTCTTCTAGCCGGTCTCTCTGCTTCCATTCCCTGCTCTTCTTTTTGTCTACTCTCAAAGTATCAGCCTCAGTGATCTGGATTAAAAAAAGCCAACCAATTCACTCATTTGCATAAATCTCTCCAATGACTTTCTGACTAAGAGTAAAAGCTACAGTTATTACAGCAGCCCCCCAAGGCTTCCCGTGATGTACACTCCAAGCCTCTCCATCTGATATCATCACCAAAAAAGGCTCCCCCTGCCCACTTCTGCTTTAGCTAAAATGACTTCCTTGCTGTTCTTGAACAAACAGGTTCACAGCTTTTGTACCTGCTATTCTCTATGACTATTCTTTATCTCTATGTCTCCTTTAGCCTTCTCTGTACCCAAATCACATCTTTTTTGAAACCCCTCTCCTTCCCATCAGAGGCCACCTATCTTCCATCTTTCCTTTCTTCATAGCATTTATTACCATTTTACCTACTATATATTTTACCTGTCTTTTTCCTTCAACTATAATGTGAGTCCCACAAATACAAACATCTGTCTGTACAGTTCAGTAACATATCTTTAACACTAACATGGTGCTTGGCATATGTGGGACAAGACTCAATAAATATTTGCTCAGTCAGTAATATTAATGTCATATTTTCTAAGAATGAGCCTTTGGGTGGATTACAATCAATAAAAAAAAAAAAAACCATGTGTACTTATACGTGAAATAAGAAAAGAAACAAGCAGTAAAATTGAAAACTCTTACTTTTCTTCTTCTATGTAAAGCAGTGGTTCTCAACCTTCCTAATGCCTCAACTCTTTAATACAGTTCCTGTGGGTCGTGACCCACAGGTTGAAAACTGCTGGTATAAAGGGTTATTATAATGCAATAAATAAATACAATAACAAGGCCACTCCTTAAAGTTGCTTCATGAGTAATCTTCAGATCTAATCTTCAACTACTTTCATTTAAAATTAGTAGCCATTACATTTTCAAATAATGGCTTCAAATTTGAAAAAGTTAAGCTTTAGGAAACTTGCTATTACATGCATACATACGTAATACCTAAAAACAACCCATTGCCATTCTCCTTCCCTTCTAAAAGTCTTTGGTCCTCTTAACACTAGAGTATTTATGTCTGATAAGGTACTGCCATCTTGGCACCTCACCACAGAGTATGTGATATATACTGCTATTTATTTCCCGAGATGTGTACCTCTGATGTAACTTTAAATTCATTGAGGACAGAGACCATGATAATCTACAACTCCACAGAACCCAGCATAGCACTAAATACAGTGAAGCACATTAATGTTTTTGCAACTTCACTTGAGTGACATTAGTGTTTCCTAGCAAAATTAATATGCCCATGTTTACATTTAAATTGTAACCCCCTTGGCCAGCAAACAGCCTAAATAGCCTAAAGGCCTAAACAGGCTACAATCTGCTTCATTTCTAAGAAGTCTACTCCAGCATTTCCACTCTTCTATACAGCAATGAGAAACCCGGCGTACAAAGCTCTACAGCAGTTCTCCCCCTACTCATCTTTGTTAAATAAACTTATAATGATTTATAAATAGCTACTTTGTGGTTATAAAAAGTCCATGAAACCAATTAGTTTAGATTAATTGAATCATGAATTTGCAAGCAATATATGGAAATTGCTTCACTAAAGGTTTAGCTTTCCCAAACCTTTTAATTCTGCTATTGTATAATCATAAAAAAATTACCATATCATTAGGTCAACTAATTACCTAATAGTTCACTGAAAAACAATACTTGACCAAGAACTGATGACCTGGATATGACTCAAGGGACATCACTATAATCCAGGAAAACATGATCAAGTTGGTTAATATCCCTTAATCTCAATGTTTCCCCTCTATCTAAAATGTGACAATGTCTTGTAGACTTTGCTGGGTTATTTGGAGAAGCAAAAGAGTAAATTATTTTAAACTACGAATTACTAGTTTTGTTATTTACTTCACTGAAGTTAATGAGTGCTTTATAAAAAGAAACACCAAGTTTTTTGGTAAAAAGCAGAGAAGAAAGTGAAAATAGAAAATTCTACCAATGACTTTATAGTTGAGAACTTTAGAGTTTAGAAAGTTTCAAAGTGGCCAGATGCGATGGTTCATGCCTGTAATCCTAGAACTTTGGGAGGTCAAGGCAGGTGGATCACTTGAGCTCAGGAGTTCCAGACCAGCCTGAGCAAAGTAAGACCCCATCTCTACTACAAATAGAAAAACTAGGAAAAAATGAAAATAGAAAAAACTAGTCAGGCACTGTGGCAGGCACCTGTGTAGTCCCAGCTACTTGGGAGGCTAAGGCAAAAGGACCACTCAAGCCCAAGAGTTTGAGGTTACTGTGAGCTATGACATCAGGGCATTCAACCCCAGGGCAATAGAGTGAGATGCTGTCTCTAAAAAAAAAAAAAAAGTTCCAAAGTTATACCATCGTTTTAATTACTACCTGAAAGTTAAACTGTTAAATTTATCTGACAAAACCTTAAAAGGTTAACAATCACAATAAAGAAATTTCCTAGTATGACAGAAAAGAAACATTTACTTATCACAAAGAAAAATACATACTTTATAAATATATATATATTTTTTTTTCTTTTTTTTTTTTTTACCAGGTTTTTCAGGAGCTCACATCCTAAGCCGCCAGCTCCAATGACTAGAACTTTACACGTATCTAACAAGAACTGGAGAGACTGTAAAAAATGGAAAAGCATATTAAAAGCTGGATGATAACCATAAGGATCTTCAATAAAGCAAAAACCTTAGTTTCTGATGTTTCCATAAAAATGCAATTAAGGAGAAAGAGCAGATTTTGTATCTGATCAATTATTTTAAATGTATGAATTAGGTAGAACCAGAAATTCTGAAACCCTAATGATTACAAAGAGTTTCAATTTTAATGTTTCTAAATTGATTTTTATAGTATAACATTTAAAGACTATTTTAACAAGAACTATCCCTAGTTCTTTTTTTTAGTTTTTGAAAGTGGATATAAAGCATTAAATTTAGTTATTAAACTGACTTCCTAAAGAAAATTTTCAGATCTTTAAAACAGGACCAGGCACTACAAAAGTGTTTAAAGGTCTAAAAAATAAAGTAGGAAGAATAATAACTGTAATTCTTCAAACCTTAACAAAACATGAGATGGCAGGAAGAAAAACAGATAAAACTATTAGAAAATAACATGTCAACAGAAATACAACCCGAAACAATCATTTAACACAAGTAACAATCTTAAATTATCAGGCAAAAAAATTTCAAAAGCACAGGAAAATATGGTGTGTTATCCAAAGAAAGACAGAATTAATATTATCAATTTTGCCAACAGTTAAAGAGAAAAGTTATTCAGATGAGATATTGGGCCAAACCCAAGAGTTTGCACATTAATTTTTAGGAATAGGACAATGCAGTATTACTGTTTCAAAATAATCTCTTATAAACACAAAAGGACATAAAGATTTACTATAAAGAATATTTTTCCTACCTTGTAATAAAAAATAATGCACACATAATTAAACATTTGTCTTAAGTCAGACACTAACAGCCCAATATTCTATGCTTGTATTCCACAGCACTCATAATTTTCAACACGTAATTATATTCAATGCTAAGTAAAGATGCCCGTTTTAAACTTATTTCAAAATTAAAGAAATACATTATTTCCATCAAAATTTCTCATAGCGGTGCTATAAAAAGGAAGTCTCAGAAATCATTTGAAGATGGAATTTTAAGTATAACTTAGAATTTATGAGATTATTTTTCTCTTGTAAATTTTCAATTTATCATCATTATAAATGTGAAAATGACTCAAACATTGGTCATTCAAATAAAATGTGAATATTTAATTTAGTATTTCAAGATAACTTAGTTACATAAAACAATTTTATTAGTATTTTCATTGTAAGAGCAAATTAAAAAGGAAGCACTATCATTTTGAAACATATAACTATTAACACACAGTTATTTAAAAATAAACATTTCTCACTTCAGTGCTGGGTTCGAAATCAGGGTGTGTGAAGGGTCCAGATCGCTCGAGGAACTTCTTTACATGGTTCCAGCGACCTTCCCAGTCTCCAGTGTCCCCACACCCACCATCAACAGCCATTCTGCACAGAACACAGTAAATTCAGCTGCAAAGATCAGTATGAAAAAGCCACACCTACACTATCATGGTTTTCCCAAATGAAAAGGTAACCATATCAAACCTCTTAACATTTTCAATTTCTTTTATCTATTATATGAATCATTTAAAGTTAAAAACTATACATGTTTCTACTTTCATTTCACCCATCTGATGAAATAAATCAGTCTAATGTTTCTGACTTCCTAAAGAAATCCAACATCAAATTTAGGACACTGGTGTGTGGGTGAGAAATGGACTCCTCTATAATCCATATTTACACATGATTACAGCACATTTGCCCAATCTGTCCCTTCAACACACTTAGAATCAGGAAAATAACAGATACAGGGAGGAAAAAAAACCCCACACTTTCAGAATTGTGATGCTTCAAAAGTAATACTATTTATGTGTCCTTTCCAAGTGTAAAAGGTATGATTTAAAGATCATTTTTGGTGAGAGGAACTTTGAGACTTTGCTCAGAAAAAAATTGAGGTCACAAATTTCAAAAAAGAAATCTCTTAATACCAGAAGGTGGTATTTGTTGCTACTAAACACACAAAAAACGTTTTAAATTACAATTGTGCCAGACAGGCAGTACTATCTAGAAATCCTTAGAATATACAAGTGAATAGGGCAGGACTCCTCTACAAAGTACATCTGTTTTCTACTCAGTGCAAGATTCACATCTTTTTTAGAATTTTCTTATTTCCTATAATCCCACAATTTCTATCTTCAAATATATTAGTAATATCCATTTTTTACAAAAGGGACCAAAAGTACTTTTTTATTGCCTAGCAATAAAGACCAAAGGTTTTGATGTCAGAGTTGGTTTGGTTCCACAATTAATAACATGGGGACCTTGAGCAGATTACTTAACAGCCATAAACCTCATCTGTAGGTTGTTCGTGGCTACTTCTTAAGATCATAAGAATAAAGAGTTAATCCACATAGAAGACTTAATTACTTGGCATATAGTAAGCATTCAAACTTTAACTCTCATCTCATGCCATTTTATGCAAAAGTGGAAGGGCAATTAAAAGGCGCGAAGGAAAGTGAAACTAAATTTGTCTTCCTTCCAGTACTCCTTCTGTTAAAATTCAACTTTCTGAGGGAGAAAGCACCAAAGAGGTGCTACTGGGAATTGGCATAAAAATTATGACTCGCCACACCCACTACAAGAGTTTTTTGTTGTTTTTTTTAATCCTCCCACGTAGGGAGGAGGCTAGGGGAATTATGTGGCATTGGCCAGGTTATAGAACACACTTTGCTTAAATCTGTGTCACGAGCACAAAACTAAGCATCTGATTGGAAACAGGGTGTGTAGTAAAATGGGGAAAGTAAGCTGTATAGTCAAAATCCTCCTTTAAGGACCAATTATTTCGTAAAGATGACTGAAATGCTTAGTACAATACCTGACATACAGAGTTCCTATTAAAAGTTTGCATTTAGTACGAGTGTCTCTGTGTTTACGAAAGGCTCCCCAAAAAGGCCCTGTATCCGTTTTGTGTGTGTTTAAGGTGGACTACCTTTACGCAAGATCACTGTTCGGACAATTTGGGATGGAGAAAGAGGGAGGGGGGGCGCAAGGGTCCTTCCGCAAGACCTTTACGTCAGGCACCTCGACAGACCCTGCAGGACCTGGGGCAGGGCAACCTGGCCACATGCCTGCCCGGGGCAGAAACCAGGAGCGGACCGCAGGGCCCCCGGGGCTGCGGGACGGGGGTTAGGGGATGAGGCCGCGCGGCCTGCGCTCCGGGACCCCCCTCCCAACCCCCCGGGCCCGCTGCGGCTGGTCCCCTAGGCCTGGGGTGAGGGGAGGCGGGGGTCCCCAGAGAGGGCCCCGGCCTCCCAGCAGCACTAACTTCTCAGCCAGCAGCTCCTCTATTCTCCTTCTTTTCTTCTCCCTAAAAGAAAGAGAGAATAAAAGAAGGGTCAGCATCACGCTACACACTGGGCGCCGCGAGAGGATGGGGGGCGAGGGGAGGGGGCGGGGCGGGGGGGAGATGGTGGGGACCCCGGGTGACGGCGGCAACCGCCCACCGCCACTCTCTCAACCCAGCCCCAGCCCAGCCCGGCGCGCCTTCAGAAACCGGGTACTTACGGCTCCTCGCCATCCGCCATATTGTTCTCCGCCTCTTCCCAGATTCCCTCTCGGCGAGCGGGGCTGGAGGAACGGGGCGGGGCTGGAAGGAAGGGGCGAGGCTGGAGGGCAGGGAGGGGCGGGGCTGGAGGGACCCTCTGCGCAGCGTCTTTTTCCAGGTTTAAGTCTTTTACCTGTAATTATAATCTTGATTATTTACTACATCTAATTAGAGAAATATTATACTGTGTAGTATGCTTTCACGCAGAGTGTAAATGTAGACTTAAACATATGCTTATGCAGTTTATATGTTAATAATTACGTAACATGGTGATGTACTCTATGAAAAACCTCCCGGAAGAACCACCCGAATATGTGAGAGCTTTTCTTTGGGGCAAAGCATCAGAAGTTTCACTTTCTGCTTTTCGCGATTGTTTGCTTATCTAGGTAGGCACTTTAAGAATAAATTTATCAAGTTAGTTTCATAGGGGTGAGGTGGAGAGATTATCTTTGTGTGAAAATCAACACTAATATTTAAGTGCCACGTTCCATCAAGTAAATTCAATGGGAATGGAATTAAATTGAAAACCTTTTATCTGGTTTATATGTATATATTCAGAGAGAAGAAAAAAATTACAAAAATTAAAGAATAATTTAGTACACCCATAATCCCAGCACCTAAAGGTAAATTATGGTAGAATTTTTGACTATTTTCTTCCAGAGTTAGAAATACATGTATATACACACGTGATCTGGATAGGTGGATAGAGAAAAATAGTAATGTTGGAAAAAAAAACTATATATATATATATATATATATAATATATCCCTGTGCGCCCGCGCGCACATGTACACACACACACAAACACACACTACCTTTCACCGAGTGGCACCGAAAAGAGATTTGAAGGATTCAGAAGAAACTGCATTTAAATCCTTATTCCCCAGATACTATGAGACCTAGGGCACTGCTGTTCCTTTTGTAAAGTAGTGATAATGATGCTCTTGTAAGACTGAGAATTAATAAAATCCACAGTGGTACTCAAAATATAGTCCCTGATCAACATCACTTTAGAATTTATTAAAAATGTACATTTTCAGGCTCACCCTCAAGCTTCTGCAAAGCCTGGAATGATTCTCTGCAGGTAAAGTTTGAGAACAGCTGAAATGGAATATATAAAGCCTGGTGGGTATGCAATAAATGTAGCTACTGTTCCTAAATTGTAATATGTAATCTCTTTTTTGTTCTGTTGTCCACTGAGTGTTAAGAAAGGCGTGGCTTCTATGATCCCCGCAATTAGGATCAATTCAGTATCATTCATTGAGCTGTAAGTCAGTGCCAGGCAGTGAGTGGGGGAATAGAGTTCACAGTCCATAGCAGGAGACACTAGCATCTATATAAGTCACATGTCTCAACATCAACTCAGAAACCTCTTTTTCTTGCCCAGACAGCTCCACAGATACAAACCACTGAAGCTAAATCCTTGCTTATCAAAATGGCTTTAGTGGCGTGGGCCCTCAATAATGCTGCTATAAGGATACGCTTTAATTAGTGGCAGCTACCTTAGATGGTGAAACCCAGTAGGCACCTTAGGGATCACCTGGTCCAGTCTCTCCCATATCACAGTGGAGGAAACAGACCTGGGGATAGGATACAACTAGCGCACAAAGAAGCCTGCACAGGCATCTGGCCCTTTGTGTGCTTTGGTATTTTAATATATGACACCAGGCATTCACCAACTGATGGGAAATAGCCTCCGGCCTTTGCCAGTAATGAAAGCGACAGAGACATGCAAGCAAAACCTTCAACGGGTTTATTTTTTTTCAAATGGAACAGATGGGCTGCTATAATTTTTAAACAGAGAAATACTCAGAATGATGCTGTGCAGAAACACAAGTCCCAGTATAAAATATAGCACAAGACCTCTACAATGAATCTGACAACACCCTCCTCCCTAACAAATAGTGACAAATAGCTCTATTAATTGCATTCAAAATTACTGGAATAAAGTAGCAACTCAGTATGCGTTCAAAAAAGAATCTAAAGAAAAAGAAGCATGGTTAACATTTTGGAAGAGAGGGAGAAGAGGATTATGCTATTGGCAGCCTTAGCTGATTTTCTTTCCTTTTTTTTTTTTTTTTGAGACAGAGTCTCACTTTATTGCCATCGGTAGACTGCCATGGCGTTACAGCTCACAGCAACCTCCAGCTCTTGGGCTTAGGCGATTCTCTTGCCTCAGCCTCCTGAGTAGCTGGGACTACAGGTGCCCGCCACAATGCCCAGCTATTTTTTTTGATTGCAGTTTGGCCGGGGCTGGGTTTGAACCTGCCATCCTCGCTATATGGGGCCGGTACCCTACTCACTGAGCCACAGACACCACCTTAGATGATTTTTTCTTTCTTTCTTTTTTTTTTTTTTTTGAGTCAGAGTCTCACTATGTCGCCCTCGGTAGAGTGCTGTGGCATCACAGCTCACAATTGGCCTTAAGCAATTCTCTTGTCTCAGCCTTCCAAGTAGCTGAGACTACAGGTGCCCACCACAATGCCGGGCTATTTTTCTGTTGTAGTTGTAACTATTGTTTGGCAGGCCCAGGCTGGATTCAAACCCATCAGCTCTGGTGTATATAGCTGGCAACCTAGCCACTGAGCTACAGGCACCGAGCCAGCTTTAGCTGATTTTTAAAAATCATTTATTTTTAAACCTATTTGGAGGTTTAAACAAATAAAAATACTTTAAAGAAATATTTACTGGATATGAATTGTCTGTGATTAATAAATAATCATATTGTTACTAATACACACTTGACAGCTTCTGGTCATGCAGTTCCAAGCAGTTGGAAGGTGAAAGTTCTTAGTCATAGCTTCTAATGCTCACAGATCTCTCTAACAGGTGTGGAGCTCCCACCCTCATTTTGACCCAAGATCATTTACTCAGCTTGCCCACAGTACTGCTTGGTGAAATTCTTAAGCCCCAGGAATTCCTCCACACCCTCTGACTTCCTGTAACTGAGCACAGGCCCAGTGTATCTCCATTTAGCACAGCTTTCATTGTCTCATATTTAAGTAGCAAGGAGAAGGCAGCGCCTGGCTGCACCCTTCTCTTCCCCTACCCCCCTCATTTTTTTTTTTTTTGTTTGTTTGTTGCTCTTCTTTTAATCTTCTACTGTGCTTTCACAGAGCCTTGAAAGAACTCAAAATATCTGTTAGCATTGGATTGAACTTTCTCAACCTTTTCTTCCCCTATCATACCTACCCAGATACAACCAAAAGAATAAAACTAAGGCAAGATAAATTTGGTGGATGCTTATTAGTAAAGCAGAGAAAACAAAACACATTAAAGTGCTTTTTTTTTTTTTTTTTTTACACAGAGTCTCACTTTGTTGCCTCAGTAGAGTGCTGTAGTGTCATAGCTCACAGCAACCTGAAACTCCTGGGCTCAAGCAATCCTTTTGCCTCCGCCTCCTGAGTAGCTGAGACTACAGGTACCTGTCACAATGCCCAGCTATTTTTTAGGGACTGGGTCTTGCTTTTGCTTAGGCTGGTCTCAAACTCCTGAGCTCATGCAATCCACCTGCGGCCTCCCAGAATGCTAGGATTACACTCGTGAGCCACTGCACCCAGCCTAAAGCACTCTTACTACCATACAGATGAATCGTGGGCTGTACTATTATTAATAACAGCAATAGCAATACCGAACTGTGAGTATTTATTATATGGTAAGCACTTCCTATACATTACTTCATTTATCTTCCTCTATGTGGCAGATGTTGTACAATCCTTACTTTACAAATGAAGAAACTGAGGCTCTGGTGAATTAGGTAATTTTTCTAACATCACCAGCCACAGAGAAAGGAGCTGAGACTCAATTTTACTTTCTCTGACTTTAAACCCTTCCATTTTTCCAGAATCAAGAAAATGGGAGAGCTTATGAATATTTTCCCATTTTAAAACTTTATTCAAAAAGCAGCACTTATGATATATCTTAGTGCTGATTCCATTAAATCATTAAAATTTCCCAAACACCAATACTAGAGTTTCTTAGAGTTACTGTAAGTTCCTTAACTTTTCTGAATCAACAAGGAAAATTAAATTATGTCCTTCAGACTTTGCGTTGGGTATATTTTATGCTTTCCAGGTTTCTAAAAATTAGTGATGTGAGTAAATTCAGCCTGTTTAAAACAGTATCTATGCAGGTTTAAACACTAAGTTGTCTTAGAATTCTGCCTACAGCACTAAGTAATTAACCAAAATACTTTTTTCTTATGCATTTGAGATAGAAGTAGTTTTACTGTACCAGCTAACCCCTTAACTGAAAAAACATGACCTTTTGGAAGCTTAGAAGAGAATTTACAACTAAGACATCCCTTGTATTTCTTTGGGCTTGAAATACAAAACATCACCTTATTTATTAAAATACTGTGCTCCCTTAGTGAAAGTCGTCACTGAACATTGAAATAAAACTAAAAACACTCTTTTAGAGTAAAATCCATATTTCCACCCAAAAATACTAGGTGCAGAACAATTAGTTGACTGCAGACAATTGTTTGCTTTAAAATGTAAAGAACAGGTGGAGCTCAGGGTTGAAATGACTAGAGGGCCTATCACTTTATCAGAATGGCACAGCAGTTCCACAATTTTGCCCAGAGAGAATAGAAAGGGAGAACAGGAAAAGTCAAAAAACAAGATGCCCTTCTGTTCTGCAAGGCCTTGTTTGCCATTTTTGCCAATCTTATTTCACACAGAGTGACTCAGGCTAAAACAGAGAACATATGAGAACTGCATTCAGATGTGTAGAGGTTAGTAATACCTAGTTTTCAAAACCAGCTCATCTTCCAGTTACACTATAGTCGTCTTCTATTCCATTTCACTTAGATTGGCATCTGAACAGCTGCCAAAATTTTTTCTAAATCAGAGAGAAAACATAAGATTAACACTCAAAAAAAGAAAAAGGTATTACACAGGGGTTAGTTTGTATTTGGACTGCTAAGGAAGGTATTGCCACCTCGCTTCAGGGAGGGGATTTCCGCCCTTTGCTTTCTACCAAGTCTATTCTATAGTCAGTCCCTAGCTCTGACGCGAGAGGTCCCTATTTTCCCGTAATCACTTAGAGCCAATTGAGAAGTAAAGAAGAGCAAACACGCCCGCCTGCTCCCAATTTCCGTTGCTCTGCTGCCTGCCAACCGCAAAGCCAATCGAGACGCTGCCGCTGTCATCTCTAACCCCGCTCAGCTGATCGGTTGCCGCCGCCGCCGCCGCCCCTGGATTCCGGAGGCGAAGAACACCCAGCGAAGAACATAACATGGACGTGACTATCGCCCCACTCCGCGCCTGGGACGATTTCTTCCCGGGCTCTGACCGCTTCGCCCGACCAGACTTCAGGGACATTTCCAAATGGAACAACCGCGTGGTGAGCAACCTGCTCTATTACCAGACCAACTACCTGGTGGTGGCTGCCATGATGATTTCCGTGGTTGGGTAAGTGGGGTCCCCCGGGGCACCGATTCCGGGTCCGCACGGATGGGGTTCGAGGCGCGACATCCCAGGAAGTACAGACGTTTCTGTCCACGCACAGCGTCTGCTCTGCCAATTCTGCAAGCGGCCAAGTCAGTGGAAACTTGTGCGCAGGGCGAGGCTGCAGTAATCTGGAGTCGATCCCCTTTCTCTTTTTGCGTCAAGGGCTGAGACGTGAGGGGTCCTCTAAGGGAAGGAAGATGGGGGAAATTTTGCCAAGCTTGGGCAAGGAAAATGACTTTTTCTCCCATCGTGCCTGGATCAGGCTCTCCCTGCGGAGATATTTGTAGAGCCCTTGATTTTAAAAAAAGAAAGAAAAGAAAAGAGAGAAAGAAGGGTAAGAAAAGAAAACACAAAGGTGTAGGCTCATCCTGGAACTGGCCGAAATACCAAGGTGTGGTGTATAAGGGCAGCTAAGTGGCGAGGCGCTTGGTTGCTCTGTCTGCCTAGTGCCTGCCACACTACAGGAAAACTGAGCTTGGAAGCAAGAGGGTGGGTGTCCCCTGGGGGCGCATCTTGCAGTGTGAGGTGCCGTGCCTCTAGGAACCCGGCCCTCTGGCTTTTTCTTCCAGGAGTTGCCAGGCGCAGCCACCTTCTCTGTCTTTACTAGGGTCTCTGTGTAGCTGAGGACCTTTTCAATACCTGATACTTAAAAGTATCCTGTGTTAATTAAGACTGCACACAAACTCACACACCTGTCTAGAGGCCACCTTTCCTTGTGCTCACTCTTTAAGAAATGCTTGTGTCACTTTTGCAGTATGGGTGGTAACATTCTCCATCTTGCTGATCGCCTACACATTTTTAAAGAAAAAGCCACCGTTATACTTTATAAAGGTCTCACTTGCCCATAAAGAAGTGCCTGACATTCCTATTTCAGAGCAAACACAGAAAAAGCAAGCTGGCTTGAAAGAAAAAGGAGAAATTCAAACTTGGGGGGTGTATGGAAAGAGTGAATAGAATGGTTTTCTAAGCTGGCTTGCTGTTAGTTGGTGTGTTTATTAAGCAACCTCTCTGTGCCAGGCCTCATGCCAAACTCAGCACACACCAAGATGAATCAGACTTAAATTCTGGCCCAGGGGCTCGTGGCAGTTGGTGAGAAGCTAAAGGAGCAAATATACAGCACAGCAGAGAAAGGAAGAGCTCCAATTTCTGGGTGTGGCTCATAGCAGTCACCTCATGCAAAAGTGGAAGCCCACATGTAGGACTGTGTAGACAATTACACAGATCCTCATTCTGCTTTGCGTAAGGAACCTCTGGGAATGGTTTGGTGTGTAAAGGGCACTGGCTCTGAACAGACTTCTCATTAGAGTGGCAGTCGTACAATTTGGGTAGGGCTGGACTGAGGCCTGATGTAACTACTGCCTTATAAACCCGCTCCTAGCTCTGTGCTTGAGGCTTCTTTCCTGCAATATGCAAAAAAACTTCTTTAAAACAAAATAATTAGTAAATAGGTTTGCATTTATTGTTTTGCCCTTTTTTTTTCTTTCTCTTTGCAAAGAAGCAAAAGTTGTTTTTTTTTTTTTTTTTTTTTTTCCAAAGAGGTGCACTGCCCAGACCAGATACTAGCCTTGCTGCTTTTATGAAATCCATTTGGTGTTGGGAGGACCCAGGGCTAGCCTCTGGACTAAAGAAAGTTCCCTCAGGGTGGTGTCTTAAGCCATTAACTCAGGTAGTTTAGGGCAGTTAGCCCTTCTCACTCTGTTTCAAATATATGTTTGTTTGGTTTTTTTTGTTTGTTTGTTTTGAGACAGAGTCTCACTGTGTCACCCTCAGTAGAGTGCTGTGGCATCACAGCTCACAGCAACCTCAAACTCTTGGGCTAAAGTGATTCTCTTGCCTCAGCCTCCCAAGTAGCTGGGACTATAGGCGCCTGGCACAATGCCCAGCTATTTTTTTTTTTTTTTTGGCTGGGGCCGAGTTTGAACCCACCACCTCCGGTATGTGGGGTCTGGGCCCTACTCCTTGAGCCACAGGCGCCACCCTATTTTTTTTTGTTGTTGTTGTTGTTGCAGTTGTCATTGTTGTTTAGCTGGCCTGGGCAGCGCTGTAACCATTGTACTACTGTGCCAAGCCTCAAATATATGTTGATTGTGATTTTTTTTTTTTTTTTGTTTTTTTTTTGTTTTGAGATACAGTATCACTCTGTTGCCCTGGGTAGAGTGCCATGGTGTTAGAGCTCATAGCAAACTCAAACTCCTGGGTTTAAGTAGCTCTGGAGGCTGAGGTAAAAGAATCAGTCAAACCCAGGAGTTTGAGTTTGCTATGAACTATAGCAACAGGCACCCTCTCTAACACTTGGCTAGTTTATTTTGTTTTGTTTTTCTATTTTTAGTAGAAGTGGGGTCTTGCTTTGCTCAGGCTGGTCTTAAATTCCTGAGCTGAGGTGATCCACCCACAAAATGCTAGGATTACAGGTGTGAGCCACCACGCCTGCTGAGTTTTTTGAAGGAAAATGCAAAAAGTAGCCAAGAAGTTTTTAAAAAATTATTCATATTTTTAAAAACTTATACAAGAAATAGTCCAGTAGTAAAAGTAGTCTTGAAAATTGCATGTGTGGGGTGGCACCTGTGGCTCAGTGAGTAGGGCACTGGCCTCATACACCAAAGGTGGCGGGTTTGAATCTGGACCTGGCCAAACTGCAACAAAAAAAAAATAACCGGGCACTGTGGCAGGCACCTGTAGTCCCAGCTACTCGGGAGTCTAAGGGAAGAGAATTGAGTAAGCTCAAGAGCTGGAGGTTGCTATGAGCTGTGATACCATGGCATTCTGTCAAGGGTAGCAAAATGAGACTTTGTCTCTAAAAAAAATAATAATAAAATAAAATGTACAAAGCTTAAAAAATAAAATAAAATTGCATGTGTGCAAAATGTGAAATTTCTTTCAAATTCCAATTGAAAGCTTGGTGTATAACTTTCAACTGTGTCTGATGCATCTACAAATACAGTCTATAGGTTTTTACCACAAATTGCTCTTTTTTTCTTTATAATGTAATAAGCATTTATTGAGTGCCTTGAATGCCAGGTATCTTACAAAGTATTTTACCTGTATTATGTCATACAACACAATAAATAAACTGTTATTATTATTACCCTGAGGGTCAGAGAGATTAAATGATTTGCTCAAAATCCCTAATTTAGTCTCATGCTATTAACTACTATGCTATCTTCCTGTGAGTCATAAGGAGGAAACCAAATGTCTGCAGGGTCAAGGAGCTTAGTTGAACATTTCTCATTCTAAACAGAACTATCATCCATCAGTGGTGCTAGTAGATGGGTGGCTCCAAGCAGTGCTGGATCTAAAGGCTTCTGATAGATACAGTGGAAGACTCTATGTGAAAATGTGGCCTGAAATTACCTGGGGAAGGGACTGTACTCAAAGAGTTTTTCAATGGTTCTATTCTATGCTGGTGAAGAGACACCTAAAGGGCATTACTGGAGGGGTGCTAGCCTCAGCTGTCCTTGTTGAAAGCTGTCTTGGGTGAGGATAAAGAGGGCCTGCTCTTCAAGAATGCAGGAAGGGAGAGGAAGGACCATGCAGATAGAATCTATTAATAGATCCAGAAATACTGGCAAGAACTTCCCATGCCAAGTTGGAGATAAAGAAGAATTAGGATAGAGATAAATCTGTGTTTGAAGTCCTAAATAGGCAGAGTTTGATAATCCACAAAAGTTTCGTCTTTATCCTAAAAGCATGTTTACCAGGCTCATGACTTCTATTCAGTACATCTATGATTCCTCTTTAGATTAATTCTGGTTAAATCTCTTAGCTAATAGCTCTTCTTAAAGATAGTTTTTATAACTTTTAGTTTTTCAAGTTAAGAATCAATTTATATATAATGTTGATTAAGAATCCAGCCATTAGTGCCAGATTAAGTGAATTTGAATCCCAAATGCCAGTCACTAGCTGTGTAACCTTGAGCAAGTCTAATGATAGTACATATGTCAAAGGCTTCATAGGCACAGCTGTTAGAATAGTGCCAGCATCCTAGTTTTTGCTTCATAAGATCTTATTATTTTTTATCATTGTTGGGTGTTATCAAAAAGATTACTGAGAAACACAGATATTATCTTTATACGAGCAATACCATCCACCCAGACCCCAGTCCCCAGCTTTTTCACCTACTCCTGCTTCTCAAGACTTAGCTTTGGTACCACGTCTTTGAGGAAACCTCCTTTTGTTTCTCACTCCCTTGTGTCAATTGGGCCCCACACCTGGTGCCTGGATCTTTCTTACTTACCACATAGATTTTTAAGTGGTTGACTTGTCTCTACTCTGAAGACTCCTTTAGGCCAGAGACTGTATGTTTTGTTTGCAATTTTTTTTTCCTTTTCTTGTTGCTGTTGTTTGTTTACTTTGTTTGCTTTTTTTAAGACAGTCTCACTATGTTATCTTGGGTAGAGTGCTGTGATGTCATACCTCACAGCAACCTCACACTCTTGGGTTCAAGTGATCTTCTTGTCTCAGGGGGACTACAGGTGCCTGCCGCAATACCCATTTAGTTTTTCTATTTTTAGTAGAGATGGAGTATTGCTCTTGCTCGGGCTGGTCTCTAACTCATCCAGCCTACCCCCACTCAGCCTCTCAGAGTGCTAGGATTATAGGCATGAGCCATGGTTCCTGGCTTGCTTCTGATGTTATTCTTGATATCCTGGAGGTCTTCTATACAGCAGATATGTAGTTGGTGAGTGCAGAGAGTTAGTAAGTGAACATGAGGTCTCAGCACAATGACAGGAGCAACTTTTGACCTGGTGAACAGAACAAATTATTTTGAAGCTCATAGTAGCATGCCAGCACATAGCTACAAATGCATTCTTCTAAAATGATTCTAGCTGGGTTATTGCTGAAGGCATTGCTGAAGGCATATAAACAATATGTTACATATTGTTTAAGATTACTATAGCTGTGTAAAAATTTAACTTAAAAAGGTTATAATTCAGACCCTTCACAAATGTTTGTCATCCTTGTAAAATCTTAGTCAAGTACTTTGCTGCAAGGTTTTCAACCTGAGTGCTATTGACATCTCAGACTGTATAATTCTTTGCAGTGGGGGCTGGCCTGTGCATTGTAAGACATTTAGCAATCATCCTCACCCTCTATCCATAAGATACCAGTAGCACGTCTTCCCATGATCATCAAAAAATTTCCCCAAATTTTGCAGTAGCAGGGAAACACTGCTGCTCTCCTACCAAGAAAATGATTCCTCAATATCACCATTCACTAAATATGAGCCCTTCCTAGCAAGTTACAAAAACTGAGTTCTTGATAATTATATAACAAAGCAAGTTGACTTTAGCTCTTTTCTCCTGACCTTTCACACTTGATCTTAGCCAAAAAGCCGAGAAGCCATCTCTCCTGACCTTTCAAACATAAGAATGGAATGGAATTGGAAACTTTACACAGCTTTGATCATTAATCTCATTGTATTAAATTTGTTATGCTATCATCTTTTTATTAGACTGCCTAGAAGACTCTACTGGTTCCACAGACTCAGTCTTTTTAGTTTCTGATAGAATTCTAGCATTTGCATTTAGTAGCTTTCTGCTGCAAAGTTCACTTGCTCTCGAGTTTGACTGCCATAAAATAGGAATGAAAGGATTTGATTGATACGAAGTACATCAAGGCCTAGCAAATGATAACACTCACACATTAGCTGCTGTTATTATTACATTAATCCTAGGTAACAATCACATTTAAAATTTTACAACTTGTACATTCTCTTAAAAGTATAAGGTGATAGATACACTTTAGTGGTATTATCATAATTGCAACTGGTAATTCTTATAGACTTTTGCTCCTCCTAAAGGCTTGAATTTCTTCTTGAGATTTAGCTATCACTTCAAAAGAGATTGAATGACTTAAAAGGAATAGCATGAATAACAGGCTAAGAAATGTGATGTTTTACTGAAAATGGCTTTGGGTTCTTTAAATCAAGAAGGAAAAAATGTCTAAGATTGGAGTGGCCATGACTTACCTTCTTCATTCTTGATATGAGTCATCTGGGCATTAAGATAGTCTTTTCACATCACACATGGTAATAGAAGTCTCTGCCATGGTTTTAAAAGTGAAACACAAAGGCAACACCTAATTGCACTTGCAATTTAAGTACTAAGTGTGTGATACATTCTAGGTGTAGATGAAGATTTCTGTGTGCTTAATGGAATGCTAAAAGATTTGAGTTGGAGAGATCTGTTCAAGATGTGGGTCATAGAACAGCACCATCTTTCACTTGGAAGCTTCTCAGAAAGGAAAAATCTCAGGCCTTTTCAGACCTGTGTTAAAATCTACCTTTTATCAAGAATGTCAGATGGTTCACAGGCACATTAAAACCTGAGCTGCAACCAGCTGGTCTGGCTCAAAAGAAACATTGAGAAAATTTAAACAAATATACGTACCTGTATGCCCAAGTATCTAAATGTACAGTTGTTGTCTGGATCCAAATATTGCTTGTTTTTTTTGTTTTTTTTTTTCTTTAACTCCCCAAGTGTTAGAGATACATACCCTCGGGCTAAAGTGGAGAACCACTGATCTACTGAATTCCTTAATTTTTGGAAATATAAAGGTTTGAGGTCATGTGGCTAATTAGAACTGAAACTGCTAATAGTAGCTTGATGGTAAAATAATTTTTGCATTAAATAGTGTTGCAAATTTTCTAAAGCCCTTGATTAAATCTTAACAGAATACCTGACCCTTACAATATTTGTATTATTATGCCTGTCTTATTCTCAAAAATTCTTTCTGCCACCAGAGCCTATTTCTGTGTGCTTTAGAATCACCAGCCATATACAGAATTTGCTTTGGCTGCTTCACCAGCCACAGGGGTGCTTTTATGCTCTTGTGTATGTATTTATGCCTCCCCTTTTGAACTGCTAAATGAATGAACCCATGTTTTCTTGGCTAAAGTAACTCTTCACCACATGGCCTGATAATTTTGCCTATGGGGTGTTACAGAAAGGTGTAATCTATAACTACCACTTTATGCTTTCAGTTGCTAGAACTGGTAGTGAGTTTTTGGAAGGCTACGGTAATTGTTAGTTTGAAAAGAATGTTATTGTAATTTTTTCAAAATGAATTTAGTTCTGTAGTATGTTCTAGGCTTAAGACTACCAGCATCTGGTGTTGGGAAATGTTTATGTTGTTTATACCTTTAAATGTTGTAAGAATGAAAAGCAAAGTTTCCAGTTGGTAGAGAAAAAAGAATACAATAGCCCTGGGATGCTCTGAATGGGAATGTATTAAAACAATTACAGTCGGTTTATGCTAAAGCTAGTGGAAATGTTTTGTTTTGTTTTGTTTTGAGACAGAGCTATTGCCCTGGGCAGAGTGCTGTGGCATCACTGCTCACAGCAACCTCCAACTCCTGGGCCCAAGCGATTCTCTTGCTTCAGCCTCCCACGTAGCTGGGACCACGGGCACTGCAACACCTGGCTATTTTTTGGTTATAGTTGTCGTTGTTTGGCAGGCCTGGGCCAGATTTGAACCTGCCAGCTCTTGGTGTATGTGGCTGGCACCCTAGCTGCTTGAGCCACAGGCACCAAGCCTAGTGGAAATGTTTTTGAGATTAGTCAGCTTCAGTACAAGTTCTACAAATATTATTCTTGTTTGTGTTGCTTCACTCATTCACTCAACAAAGAGTATAAAGCACTTACTAACATCTTAGACAAACAGCTGTGAGATATAGTGGAGAACAAGATAGCTGTGATTCCTGCCATCATCAGAATTAAAGTCTAGAGGAGCAGCAAGATGACACAGAATGCATCATTTTTATACAAGGATAGCAGGCTTACAAGAATGCACTGCTGCATTCTTTTAAACACACATCCTTTTCAACCTGACTTATCTGATCTCCTCTGTACATTATGATTTCAAATTCTATAACTCTCAGCTGTTGGGAATAAGGGAGACATTGTGAATGGATAGGAGAAAGGGTTATTAAATTTTATTTATCCTCACGTGCACCTTAGAAGCCTTCTACTGAGTTGAACAAATACTAACTGAGCACTTACCATGTGTTGGACTCTGTGCAACCTTCAGGATACAATCAGGAGTACAACTCCATCCAGCCTTCCCAAGTCCTTCCAGAATTAACCTCGTCCTCCTCTCCCCTACCTGTGTTTCTTCTCAGTACAGAACTTTAAGAGGTCTGTCAACACACAGTAAATTTTTTTTTTTTTTTTTTTGCAGTTTTTGGCTGGGGCTGTGTTTGAACCCACCACCTCCCGTATATGGGGCTGGCACCTTACTCCTTTGAGCCACAGACACTGCCCACACAGTAAAATTTTAACCTAAAGATTCTTCATCTAGTAAGAATTGCCTTTCATTAAATCACCTCTGACACTGTTTATGTAATCTTGTTCTTAACTTCTCGCTATACCTACTTTTTAAAAAATGTCCCCTGATACTGTGTTTTTTTGGGGTTTTTTGAGACAAGAGTCTCACTATATCATCCTCAGTAGAGTGCTATAGTGTCACAGCTCACAGCAACCTCCAACTCTTGGGCTTAAGTCCCAAGTAGCTGGGACTACAGGTGCCCGCCACAACGCCTGGCTATTTTTGGTTGCAGTTGTCATCGTTTGGCAGGCCCAGGCTGGGTTCGAACCTGCCAGCTCCAGTGTATGTGGCTGGCACCCTAGTGGCTGAGCTATAGGCACTGAGCTGATACTGTAGCTTTTGATTTGTGGTTTTTGTTTCCTTTCCCTAGGTGAAGATTTGCAGTGATTCTAGGTGAGTGTGCAAATAAATGAGTGTATTTTGGATTCCCAACCCCTTCCCTTAGAAGGGAGATGTTCTCAATCAGTTTAGGGGCAGAGAGCACTGTACAGGAAACCCAGTTCTTTTTTTTTTTTTTTTTTTTTTTGGAGACAGACTTAAGCTGTCACCCTGGGTAGTGTGCTGTGGTGTCACGGCTCACAGCAACCTCAAACTCTTGGGCTTAAGCGATTCTTTTGCCTCAGCCTCCTGAGTAGCTGGGACTACAAGTGCCTACCACAACGCCTGGCTATTTTTTGGTTGCGGTTGTTGTTTTAGCTGGCCCAGCTGGGTTTGAACCCACCCACCTGTGACCGGCGCCCTACTCACTGAGCTACAGCCACCACCCAAGATCCAGTTCTTGACCTACCTACCTAATGCCTAATTAAGTAGCAATGTCAGCCATTTTTTAAAAATCTTTCCTTTTAGACAAATGAATTCTGTCCTTTATCTCTTAGCTTTAGCAAACTTACCCATAACACCCTCCTCTGCACATTGTAATGAGTTTGGCTTCCTATTTGAGAGAATGGTTTCAAGGCCTGTGATCTTAGACAAAACCTACCAGCCACCAACTCCCATTCTGCAAACATTTGCCATAAATAAGATTTCCTGGCCTTCTCTCCCATTAAGCATTTGCTCATGGAGACACCTGGAAGGCAGAAAGCTCTGTTCCTACTACTCATCTTCATATCCCATCAGTGTAGCTTCTTGTTTCAGAGGAAGAAAAAAGGATTCGGAAATTGGGTGTCAGTGAGAGGTAAATAGACAAGAAACTTGTGGGTAGGGCGTCTGTGTATTACCAAGCTCATTAACATTTGTCCAACCTTGTCTACTTCTCTCCACAGCTCTGTAGGAACTTGCCATGTGACAATCCTTAGTAAATTAGTTAAAAATTTACTCTACTAAAAGCATTGAGGAAGAATAGTTTGTAAACAGATATCTTTCCACTTTAGTTTATATTTATTTATTTATTATTTATTTATTTTTGCTGTGAGCTGTGGTGTCACAGCTCAAACCTCAAACTCTTGTGCTTAAGTGATTCTCTTGCTTCAGCCCCCCAAGTAGCTGGGACTATAGCCACCTGCCACAACGCCCAGCTATTTTTTTGTTGCAGTTGCAGTTATTTAGCTGGCCTGGACCGAGTTCGAACCCTTCACCCTCGGTGTATGTAGCTGGCGCTGTAACCACTGTGCTACGGGCACGGAGCCATCCACCTAAGTTTTTTAAAAATAATTATTGATTATAAGAATAACCATGGGTTACTAATTGGAGAAGGCAGTGTAGAGTACACATGAGGGTTTGTTACACTGTTCTTTGTATGTATTAGAAATTTTCCATAATAAAAAGTTAAAAAGGGATTTGTTGCAGTCTAATCAGGGCTTTGTACATAGACTATTATTTGAAGCTTCAGCACTATGAGAAGAATCAGATATTTGGTTTCTAACCCAGGTTCAACCTGTTGCTTATTAAAAATAAAATAAGCAATTAGATTTTTTATTAAATCAGCTGTGTACATTAATGCAATCATGGGGCACCATACCCTGGTTTTATAGACCATATGATGCGATTAGATTGATAAATGCAAAGTAAAACATGGAGGTCCACAGGTATGTTTTACTCAGAATACTTTTAACATGCCAGCTTCTACAAAGACAGTGGATCAGGGAGTGTTTAGCTTAATGGTACACTAGAGGCAAAGGCTCCTCTTTCCATCAGGTTAAAGCACCCTTTTGCTTCATTCAGTCATTCATAATAATTATCCCTTACGTTTGTGTAGGAGTTTAGATGATTTCGCTCACATTTGCTTTTTCATGTGTGTCTTTCATCATAGTTCTCTAAAGGAACAAGGAAGGGGACACATCCTAGTAACATTTAGGGTACCTCTTACTCTCCTATTGGCTATGGCCTCAGCCACATTTTAAGCTTGGAGAATGGAGTGTGGCCTGGATTTCAGGACCCCTTGTCTCTAGTACAAACCAAACAACTGGATACAGAGGGCCTGACTACAGCAGCAGGCAGGGGCCAGGCCCTGTGAAGCCTTGTAGAATGTGTAAAGAATTCTGTTTTTGTTCTAAGAGCAATGAGAAGCAGGAAAGGGGATGGGTGGATTCATATTTGCAGTGATCCCTCTGGCCGGTAAGGACCACAGAAGAACATCATTAATTTAGATAAGTCCACTGTGAGTAAATGATTCCCCTTTCTTGGTGAGTCAGCCTTCCTCAGGAACCACACTTCAAAAAATAGCTTTTTCAGTTAGAAAATTGGAGCTCAGGGCAAAGCTGCCTCTACAGCTGAGGAAATATTTTGCTGCCTGTTTGAGTCTCGTTGGCATTGCACCAGGGCAGAAGCTACCAAACGTGCCCTTGAGTTGATTTGAAGACTTATTTTGTGGTAAACCCTGCATTTGGGGACCTTGAACATATCTATTCCTTAGCTTTCTTATATGTAAAATGAGATGAGCTGCCAAGATCCCTCCTAGCTCTAAAATTCTTGATTGGCTATGAGTTTTTCCCCCTTCAGCAACTTGTGGTAAAACCGTAACTATAGGTAGCTGAATCATGTTGGCAAGTTCAGAACATGTGTCCACACCCACTAATAGCCACCTTCCTTCAGAAAGAAATGAGTGTGGAGGGATTTCCCAGGGTGATCCTTAAGTTGTTTACTCTAACTGGAAGGACAGGGTTGTCAGAATGGTGGGGGGAAATTTCTGAAGCCAGTTGACAATTTGGAACTGTTATATTGTGTGTTACTGTTACAAATGCCACCCTTATTTTCTCATTTCTCCTTTGAATATATTTCTTCACTTCTTTGGGCTGCAGTTTCTTCATCTGTAGGAGACCAGACTGATTCATCTTTGAAGATGGTAGCAAAATTTCTGGAATGGGATTCTAAATCTTTTTACAACCATAATGACTGCACCAGAATTTTAACTATTATACGAAATTATTATTTATTGGCATAGAGTGATATATGTATGCGTTTTTATTTTACAATAGAAAAACATATTCAATGTTTTTGAGGTGCCAAAGTAGATCCTATATCTCCTATACATACATGAGAGAAGACGACATATTCTGTCTCTCCTCCCTCCTCCTGTCTATTTTCTTCCCTCTTCTTCTCTGTCCCTCCCTTTTTCTTACTGAAGGGTTGTCAGTAAATGAAACTCCATCCAGCAGAGCCCAGTGGCAGTTGTCCACATAAAATATGGGTGGCATATTTATAGAAAGTTTTGTCCTGAAGGTTCTTGGGGTTTGACTTGACTGGTGTGACTAACAGCCCATCTGTTGACAGAAAGCATCTCAGACAAGAACTGGTTCTCAAATTCCTACACTTGCTGAAAAAATGAAATTAATCTCATGTGTTTGTATATGTGTATTATTTTATTCCAAGCTCAGGTGGGTGCCAGGGCACTTGAGTGGTACATATTTTACCATTTCTCAGAATGGAATTTCATGTAATCAGAATGTGAAAGAAAATAATTTCTGCTCCAAGTAACTTTGTTAGTTTTTTCCAGCTTAGAAAGTTAGTTACTTTCTAATTATAGATTGTGGCTAGGCTGGTTGTAAGCTAAAACCAGTTCTATAGGACTTCTTGCTCTGATCTTTTCCCTTGAACATGAACAGCAGGGACAGGTGAAAAGCAAATTTGGAATTGCTTGAGTTCACCCTGGATCTTTCTTTTTCTTTTTCTTTCTTTCTTTTTTTTTTTTTTTTTTTTTTTTTGTAGTTTTTGGCTGGGGCTGGATTTGAACCTGCCACCTCTGGCATATGGGGCCAGCACCCTACCCCTTTGAGCCACAGGAGCCACCCCAACCCTGGATTTTTTATTGTTCTTTGTCCTGAGCTTTATTTAGACACTCAACCTAAATGTCTATTTTACTTGTCCAGAGGAAATATAAAAGGTTGACATGAGTTTTATTATGTGGTTCACTTCATGAATAATTATTTTAATAAGTCTTCTAGAACTTTTTGACACTTTGCTACCAACCCACAATCTCCTATTTGCAGTTTATGCAAAGAAGTTTCCTTAAACTTTAACCCTTCATTCTAGTTCTTTGTGTTAATTTTGATCTTTGCTTTTCTTTTACAGCTCAAGCATTTGGGTAGGTTATAAGTCAAAGTTAAGGCTTTGTAAAGAGTTTGCTTCATTTATTCATTTTTAAATATCAGGGTCTTTCACCCTACTACCTGGTATAATGACTGTAGGGGTTTTTTTTTTGAGACAGAATTATGTTGCCCTTGGGTAGAGCTTTTCTGGCATCACAGCTCACAGCAACCTCAAACTCCTGGGCTTAAGCGATTCTTTTGCCTCAACCTCCCAAGTAACTGGGACTACAGGGGCCCACCACAATGCTCCCAGCTGTTTTTTTATTGCAGTTGTCGTTGTTGTTTAGCTGGCCCAGGCTGGGTTCAAACCCACCAGCCTCGGTGTATGTGGCCGGTGCCATAACTACTGTGCTACAGACACCGAACTAACTGTAGTCTTTTGGTCAGATATCTTTTAGACTCCTTTTTGGTGCTAAGAATAAGATTTATTCATCTGTGACAGTTTCTGGGCTTCTTCATTCAGTCTATCATCTGCAGGAGAGGATTTGGTTTTTGCCCTGTCTGATTCTTGCTTTTCTTAGGCCTATATGGAAATTGTTTTTCTTTCCCAGGCCAATTTTGGGGTTATCTCTGGAGACAGAACATAACACAGATAAAATTAAAAAGGAAAAGTGCAGAGAGGCCAGGAAGACCCAGATAGTCCAGAAGCAAGGGGGAGGGTGAGTGGACAGTGCAGATGCTGGGTACTAGGGAAAGCTGGGGTTGGCCACAGGAGGAGCTGGGGGGTGAGCAGGGAGCCAAGGTTTGGGTTGGAGAAGGAACAGCTATGTTGAATCAAAGTTTCATTAATGTTGTTGGAGAGATGGAATAAGTGGAGATGGCTTGTTACAGCTGGCCTGTGCCAAGCCTGGCTTGTGGGTTGGAGAGCAGAATGCTGTTATATTCTAGTAATTTCTTTTTTCATATATTCATTTTATTTCTGATTACAAAATAATATACTAATTATAGAAATTTCTACTTTTGAGCTGACATATATGATAAATCATGTGATCATATATAACACAGAATGTGTTAACATAGTAGTTACTTTTACCCACTCCTTAAATGTACCTCAGCTTTTTCTCAAAATAGCTGTATATGCCAAAGACTAGTAACTTGGCCATATAGGTTGTTTCTAAAAGTTTGTAATCATAAATAATACTAATTAGAATACTTTTACCACTCAGTCTTTGCATCTTCATTTCCTTAGACCAGTGTTTTTCAAGCTTTCTTATCTCATGGCACAATTGAACCTACAGTAAAACTTCCCAGAACACATAAATTATGTTGGTCAAAAAAAAAAAGAGTAAAAGAAAGAATATATTTACTATGCTTTGAACTTCTTTCAAAATAATTAATAATTAAAAAAATTCTCATGGCACAATGGTTGAAAAATCACTGCCTTAGACCATATTCTGAGGAGGGGATTTATTGACTTGAAAGGTGTAAGTATTTGCAAGGGTTTTGAATGAAATAATTTATTACTATAGAGTTTTTGTTTTTGAGACAGAGTTTCTCTTTGTTGCCTTTGGTAAAGTGCCTTGGCATCACAGCTCACAGCAATCTCCAACTTCTGGGGTTAGGTGATTCTCTTGCCTCAGCCTCCCGAGTAGCTGGGATGATAGGCACCCCCCCCAACACCCGTCTATTTTTTTGTTGCAGTTTGGCCGGGGTCGGGTTCGAACCCACCACCTTGGTACATGGGGCTGACACCCTGCCCACTGAGCCACAGGTACCACCCTACTGTAGAGTTTAGTTTTACTTTTACCACTGTTTACTTTTATGCATTTTAATAAAAATTTTTAACTTTTTTGAAGCAGTTTGACATCTATTATATCCCTTGATTGCACACAGTAAAGTGTGAAAAACTTAAAACTGTTCAAAATAGCTTTTGTGTTTTAGGAGGCAAAATTAGTGCTAAAATTTAAAGGGATTTTTGAAAACGGATCATGATTATTGTGAATATGAATTTAAATATGAGTATAAATTCTTCATCTATTTATTCCATTTCAGAGGAAGTAAACTCTTGGCATCACCTTCCCTTATCCTGTTTTCCCCAGCACTCATTTCAAGTCAATCGTGGTGATATTCAGAGCACGATGAAAGCACACTCTCTTTGTCCTTCACAACTATGATCCTCATTAATCTCTAAAGTCAAAAGTTAATAACTCATTGTACTCACCCCCCAAAAATGACTTGTTAAGGGTTTTGTATTCACAGTGGGTTGGGGTAGGAGACTGTAACGGCCTAGTCATTCTCATTTATGAAATACTTGGTCTAAATTTCTTCTTCATGATGAGTTTCCCACATTAGCAATAGTTATGTAATTGCTATCACATAACAAAGACCTTTGGCTTATATAAGAATGAATCTGGAGCTATGTACTTGGAAATCTCAGCTGATAACCCATTTCATAATGATACTTCGGGCCTTTTAAAAGATTTTTAATGGGTTCTTTATACCAGGAATCATAAACTCAAATTCCTCCATGGTGGGTTATGTAGAGAGTGATTCAGGCCAGCTCTTAGAAAAGCAGTGATTAATAGCAGCTCACTTTGGGCCTCTGGGTGAGGCATGCAGTAGAGAGCAGTGGAGACTGAGGCTAAATGGTAAGCATTTGTTCTGTGTGAGAGAAAGGGCAATCTAGCATTTGTGGACAGATGTGGAAGTAGGCCTAGCATTGTTAGATTTTCTTGTTCCAGGAGAAGTAAAAAATTCCAAATGTTATGTTGTTGTTTTCTTGTTTTGTTTTTGTTTTTTAGCACATGAGTAAAAGTTTTTAAAAACACTGTTTTGGCCAAACCAAAATGTAACTATAGACTGGATCTGGCCTCTACTCCTACTCATGGTGACTTTTATGAGGATTTAAGTAAGTCCTTGAACTAAGAAAATACAACCTACTGTATACTAGAGGCCAGGAGATAGAAGTGAAGCACAACCCCTCCGAAAGAAGTTTTAGTCTTCAAAATTGTGGGCTCCTAATGAGATGGATTGACTAATTTGGTGAGAGTCAGACTGCCTGGGTGTGGTTTTGTTTTGTTTTGTTTTGTTTTGTTTTGTTTTGTTTTGTTTTGAGATGGTATCTCACTCTGTTACTCTGGGTAGAGTGCAGTCGCATCACAGCAGCTTACAGCAACCTCAAACTCTTGGGTTCACGAAATCCTCTTGCCTCAACACCCTGAGTAGCTGGGACTACAGGCATCCGCCACAATACGCAACTAGTTTTTCTATTTTCAGTAGAGACAGGGGTCTCGCTCTTGCTCAGCCTAGTCTTGAACTCCTGAGCTCGAGAGATCCTTCCAGCTTGACCTCCCAAAGTACTCGGATTACAGGTGTGAGCCACCCCACTGGGCCCTCTGGGTGTAATTTTAGTTCCACTATTTTCTAACGTCTGTGCCTAAGTTTCTTCATTTGAGAAATGAATTAATAGTGTATCCTTCCTAAAGTTATGAGGATTAAATGAAACAACTGAGTTGAAATGCTTGCTAAATTTTCATAGTTGTCAATAGTCATTTTCACTCCTTTTTTCCCTTTTCTTCCTCCTTTTGTTGTTTTTATTGCTCAGCTGGTCCCACCCTATTTTTTTTTTTTTTTAGATTTCTGAGCCCATTCAACATGATCCTTGGAGGAATTGTGGTAGTGCTGGTGTTTACTGTGTTTGTGTGGGCAGCCCACAATAAAGATGCCCTTCGCCAGATGAAGAAGCGCTACCCCACGACGTTCGTCATGGCAGTCATGCTGGCTAGCTACTTCCTTATATCCATGTTCGGCGGAGTCATGGTCTTTATGTTTGGTATCACTTTTCCTTTGCTGTGTAAGTGAACCTGAGTTTTCTTTTTCATATACCATAAAAAGCGTGTAGGAGCAGTTACCTAACGGGATTAGTCTTTACAGTCTGAATTTGTGGTAGTGGAGATCAGGAATTTGGGCATTTAATAGGCTTTCTATTTGATTTACATGAAAGTTAGAAAATCACTGGTGTAGAGCACATGGCGTCACTGTTTAAATACAGATTCCTGGGCCTGTCCCTTTAAGGCTATGGCTCAGGAGCTCCAGGAGAAAGGATAGGGAATCTCTTTCTTAATTAACGAACTCCAGTAATTCCTAATGGTCAAGCAAATTTGGGGAACAGTGGGCCACATAAATTCTATAAAAATCCTTATTTTTTTTAAATCTAGAAATCTGTATGCAACATTTTGGAAAACTGTGTCTTGGAGGCACTTTAAAGGTGGATTCCACCCACCTGCCTCCTGCATGGGTCTTTGTTTGTTCCCTACAGGGAACAAATTACAGATAATCTCTGAATTGAGCAAGAGTTCCTTCTGGAAAACCTTAGGTGATTTCTAGGTATGTTAGAATCACATTGATTCACCCATGGCATTAAAGTGAAGGAAGCAGCGTGACTGCCAGATTATGGTCCTTCCTGTTGAATACAACGTTTTGTTTCACAAATGAAAAAAACTATGTATACCTTGACAAAGACATTTATATAAAAATCCAAGGATCCATTTGAAGATGTGGCTCAATGAGAGAAGCAGATTGGACTGTAGATAACTGAGACAGTTTACTAAGAGAAAGGAGTAACATATTAATGTGGCAAAAGGGAATTGTTGCTGTGGTGGTAACCATGTATTTCTTCTCTGTAGTGATGTTTATCCATGCATCACTGAGACTCCGGAACCTCAAGAACAAGCTGGAGAATAAAATGGAAGGAATAGGATTGAAGAAGACACCAATGGGCATTGTTCTGGATGCCCTAGAACAGCAGGAAGAAAGCATCAGCAAATTCACTGACTATATCAGCAAAGTGAAGGAATAAACCTAGCTTCCCTGGTGATAGGGTTGCAGCAGAAATTGAGTTGCAGTTTGCCCCTCTCCAGACCTACTTTCTGCTTGTATTTTTGAAATAGGAGGTGCACATACCACCCAACTCTCTATGGCAGCACGTATGTATGGGCCTAACTGTTAACATTTCTGATGTTACAGAGAGAAGGCCTCAGAAAATCAAAAGCAAACCACTCTCCTATTGTGTCTGAAGTTTCAAGTGTGTTTATGAAATCTAATGGGAAATAGATCACACATTTCTTTAGGGGAATAAAAGAATTATAGGTTCTACAGCAACAATATAGTGTTATTCTATAGGAAAAAAAATCATTGTAAAGTATCAAGACAATATGAGTAAATGAACAGATTGTTATAGTAGATGATGTGAAGTTTAGCTTATCTTTAATTCCCTCCAGCATCCTCCTCCCAAAATATCCCTTAGGATCATAATATGTGGGTATAGATTAGTTTCGTTTTTATTATTACTCTTTTAAAATCAAAGGCGATTTCTCTCACTTTGCAGCCTGTTTGATGTGCAGTGGAAACTGGATAAACCAGTTATTGATACTTTGTTTACACATGTGAAGATTGCTGTTTAGAATATTTTGTTAAATTTGTAAATTTTTGAAATGCTAGTAATGTGTTTTCACCAGCAAGTATTTGTTGCTAACTTAATGGTCCTTTTCCTTAAGAAGGTTACAGCTGTGTAACCTGTATTACTCTTGACAGACTTGTTAAAAAAAAAAAAGACAAAAAATAAAACAAAACTTGAGTTCTGTTTATATTGCATTTTTTGTTGTTATAATGAAAAAACCTGTTGATGATAATGTATCCCATGTTTTTATTGTTTAATTTTTAACTGGAACATTTAGAAATAATGAATGTATGTTTTATTAATTCCTTAGGGACACAAAGAGGATAATAATAACTGATCTTTTGAAAACTGAAAAGCATCTTTAGATGAGCAAGCAAAAAAACTTTTAAAAATGGTAATGAAAATGGGAGTGATTACTGGATTTTGCAGTTCATAAAAATTTTAGATAGCAGTTATTACTACCATATGCATTTATGACAGATGTTAGAATAAGAGCACGAGTTTATATATTGTCATTTTTATCCCTTTATTTCTCATGTTTTTAGGACTAGGTTATAAAAAATGTTTTGCCTGCCAATTGAGTGATTTCATAGATGAAGTAGAAAACATTGAGGTTTCCCCAACATTGAACTGTGAAGACACAGTCATTCACAGTCATCCACAGTCATCCACAATCATTATGGAATGATGCTCACCGAGAGAACTCTGTATGTCCTGGGATAAGAAGCAACAGCATTTGTTCTTTCTGATTTTTCTTGCTTAATTTCTTGGCCAGAACACAGCTTTTATCTTTATTAGCACAGTGATATCACCATGACTTCAAGACATGGTCTTGAATCTGTACCCTTACCCAAATATGAAGAATAAAATTTATCAAACTTTTTTTTTGTGTGTGAGACTGTTTAATGCAGATGTGTGTTAAATATCTGAGGAACTTGGTGACAGCCAAGAAACTGTGACGATGTACTTACTACACAACAAACACACTTAGCTGTGTTTAAATACTGTTTAATAAAACTTAAATGCTGCATTAATTTGCAGCCACAGTAAAACTGAATTCCAGTGGGATCCTATTTTTGTTTTTTTAAAAACCTGGCATGGATTTCATGTACTTTTTAGGCCTTTCCATCTTCTACAAGGTGAGTCCTACTAACTAAATGCGATAAACTTGGGGGAAGTGCTAACTTGAATAAAAAGATACCCATTATAATTACTAATGGTCAGTGGTCTATTCTGGAAGGATAAACATAAATGTTGTACATTACTATTTCATTTTAAAAACAACTTAAAATCTTCCACCGAAATCTTTAGGGTGGGGAATGCGTGGACAGAGAAAGCACAATATGAACTGCTTCTCTTGACACAACCTGTGTATCAGGGCAGGAAATTGGATCTTTTTATTGTACACCTAGGATTAAAATCCTCTTTTAATTACTATTGTGGCTATACAAACAGATGCATAAGGGCCTTCCAGAACTTCAACTGCTAATTTACATTAAGCTTCTGATTATACTTAGAACACTTTGTCCTATTAGAGGTGAGCCTCTTAGATGCAGAATGTGCCAGACTCTTCAAGTTTTATTTATTGTAGCCCTTCTTATTTTTATTTATTTTTTTTGAGACAGAGTCTCAAGCTGTCACCCTGGGTAGTGTCATGATGTTATAGCTCATAGCGACCTTCAACTTTTGGGCTCAAGTGATCCTCTTGCCTCAGTTTTTCTATTTTTAGGAGAGACGGGGTCTCACTTTTGCTTGGTCTCTTAACTTGTGAGCTCAAGCAATCTACCTGCCTCTGCCTCCCAGAGTGCTAGGCATGGGCCACCATGCCCAACCTATTGTAGCCCTTTCTTAACTATCCTGCCTTGTTTGCAAGGATGTTTTATGGAAGTATTAATGGAGGAGAAAATAAAACGGTCAACCAATCAAATTAGTCTTTTGATCGAAAACTGTATTTAAATTCAGGTGCTTTGGTGTACACTAAATTATCTTTAAAGAATTAAGACACCATATTTCTTTCCTATAATTTGTCCTTCAAAAAACGTATTATTTTACATTTGTCACCATTAGATCCATTCTCCCCAGGCTGTTTGGCTTGTTGTGTACCACCTGTGATGACATCAAAGGAGAAAGTCAAGGTGCCAATTATTCACCCAGGTAAAGAAGAATGAAAAGGCACCAAAGCTCGATTTTCTAATTCTAGGGGTCCTGCTACTTATGTTATTACCAAGTCTCAAATTCTAGGTACGTAGTGACTAGAATAGATAATTACAGGCTCTAGGAAGTTGGAAGAAGGAACACAACCTGGATTGAAGCTGTTGGGAAGGGTTTTGTGGAGGAGACGGGAGCTGACCTGGGCTTTGAAGATTGGGTAGGACTTTTGTTAATAGAGAGCAAGAGGGTGGTCTCTTGGGGAGTCTTCTAGCAAGGGTTAAAGATAGCCAAAGCTTAAGGGTGGGGGTAAGGATGATTTAGCAAGAGGAATGTAAAGGATTTGTGGGAGATAAGACTGCATTAATAAATTGGGACCAGGCAATGGAGCACTTTAAAGAATAGGATGAGGAGTTTAACTTTAATCCTATAGAGTTTCCTTTGGAAGTGTTTTTTTTTTTTTGCAGTTTTTGGCCAGGACCAAGTTTGAACCCGCCACCTCTAGTACATGGGGCTGGTGCCCCAGTCCTTGAGCCACAGGCGCTGACCAGGAATTTAAGTTTAATCCTATAGAGTTTCCTTTAGAAGTTTTTTGAGGAGAGCAAGATCAAATTCGATTCACAGACCAACTTAAATGTGTGTGTATATACAAAAATCAAGAACTTGTAAATAACTACACTATCAAAAAAAAAAAAAAATTATGCAAAAGCAGCATGCTGTCTCCCATTGTCATATATGGGCACTCACTGCAGGGAAGTTTATATATATGCAAGGCTTACATTACTTTTTCTGGCCATACTTCAGTTTTTTAATTTTTTTTTTTTTTTTTTTTTTTTTGTTGTTGTTGCAGTTTTTGACTGGGGGCTGGGTTTGAACCTGCCACCTCTGGTATATGGGGCCGGCGCCCTACTCCTTGAGCCACATGCACCACCCTGCTTTGGTTTTTTCACATCCCATGGCTTATTATGTTCTGCTTTTCACAGATACCCTGATTGGAAGAATACTCTAAAACACCAAGGGAGTGGCTGAGGGAGACAGCTAGGCAGGGTTGGAAACTGGAAATCTCCACTGATTCTCCAGACAAGAGCTCATTACAGTCCTTCCATTTGAAGTATTAGAAGAGCCAGAGCTCAATTACTCGTCACATCTCCATAAGGTGAAACGTAATTTGTTCCCATTAAGATACCGTGTAATAAATCACATCAGATGGGATGGAAGGAGGGAAAATTAGAATGAAAGAGTTAACACTTCTGTTTACACGTTGTTTATTGTTATTTACCAGAAGAAAGCAATAGTGAAGTGAAGGTTTACCAAAAAATGTTTCAAACTTCTGCTTCTGGAAACCTGACTAAATTTCACCTAAGTCGCTTGTATTAATTGGAAGTAGAAAGTGTTGCCTCTAAATATTAGTATTTTATCTCCTTCCCTTTTCTCTTCAGCCCTGATTTCATCATGGCCCAAGCATTCAGCCTCTTACAAATACCCCCATTAGATGCTAGCATTGTTCCCAGGTCTGCCACCTATATCCAAGAAGTACTCCTGCTGAAGCCGTCTTCAAGCTGTAATCCAAAGGTTGTGGTTTCAATTTCTTACTCTTCTAGATGATTCAGTTACTCTTATTCCAGTTCTTTTGGAAGTTGTACCTGTGATTTAAGCATTTGAAGAAAAGGGAGAAAATTAATCCTGGAGAATCAAGAGCTTGGCAGCAAAAATTTCTAAATTCACATGCCTCCAAGGATGCAGAATGGATTAGAAATTCTGATGAGAGAGAGCTCCCAAAGCCATGATAAAACAATAGCCACTATAGCACCATTTGTTGGTCTGTTCCAAGGGCTTTGAGCACATGGCAGAGCACTTCCTGGAAACAAGGAGGCAGGTGCCAGAGTTAGCCTGGTTTTAAAGCCTGCCTCTTTACCAGTTTATGGTTTGGGGCATCAGTTTTCTCAGCTGTAAATGACAATAACAGCATCTAATTGTCAAGACTATTGTAAGGATTAAGTTACATGACAGAAGGGAGTAATCAATGTTAAAATGTATTTTTAAAACATTAGCTCATTGTATCCTATATTAGCCTTGTAAGGACAGAAGTGGCTCAGAGAGGACAGTGACTTGCCTAAAGTTACACAGTTAGGAAGTAGGATTTGAACTGAATCTGTCTGATTTTGGTACCCATTATGATACAGTGCCTGTGAAAATATCACCACAAGAATATAAGGTGTTCTTTTTAAAATGGATCTTTTGGCTGGGCTCAGTGACTCCTGTAATCCTAGCACTCTGGGAGGTCGAGACAGGAGGATCCCTTGAGCTCAGGAGTTCAGAAACAACCTGAGCAAGAATGGGACCCCCATCTCTACTAAAAAATAGAAAAAATTAGCCAGGCATGGAGGCACATGCCTGTAGTCCCAGCTGCTCAGGAGACTGAGACAAGAGCGTTACTTGAACCCAAGGAGTTGGAGGTTGATGTGAGCTACCATGACATCACAGTACTTTACCCAGGTGACAGAGTGAGACTCAGTCTCAAAAAAAAATAGGGTAAAATAAAATGGTTCTTTCTTTTTTGAAGCATACTCCTAATTTAAAGCTTAGTAAAATTTAAAAACATTACCTGGAGACCTCCCTAAAACAGAAAATAAAAATAGGAAAGAGCAACGTAAGACTACAAACCCACTTCGTACTTCTCTTTCATAGGAACAGCAAATTGTTAAAGGCATAGATAAGGCAAATTGTTAAAGGGCTTCCAGTGGTGTTATATCTTAGGAGAGTGATTCATCTACCATGTATGTACCTTCTGGAGGACACTGACATAGTCCAAAGGACACTCAGAGTTTGTGTAATAATGACTAAGAATGTTTCTCCCGCTATTGCCCATGTCAAATGTGATGAACCATTAGACCATCTGCAATGGCTCCTCTTACAGCCTGTTCTCTGCCCACACCTTGCCTAGGAATGTTTTCCAGCATCCTGGCCGAGAGAGGATCTTTGATTTGTTGTTCCCTGCCCAACCCTCAGATCAAGGGGTCCTCCAAGTGCTCCTTCCTTCATCCCAGACTTTGACAAAGGAGGGGTGTGAGTCACCTTGGCACGCATGGACAATATCAGTATTTAAGAACAACTACAAGCCAGATAGTTAAAATAACTATAAATCTTCAATACATAGCTAAAACAGTGTGTTTTTGTATTTTGGAATTGAGGGGAAAGCATCCCATATATGCTTATATATGCATGGAAGGGTTCCAGTATAATATTTAAAGCAGCAAAATGTGGCACTGTCCCAGCATAGTAAACCCAGAGACGTATTAACATGTTTAAAATATGGCCAAGCTGATGGTTCAGGTCACTGGGGAAAAAAGGAATGAGTCAATAAAATGATCATTGGTCAATTAGTTGGAAAAGTAATATTAAAGAGACTTCTTGATTCCTATTTACTTTTAAAATTTAGAAGTAATTATAAATCATAGGTGCAAGACCTGTCGACTCAGAAACTCTGGGGGTGGGCGCAGGAGTCTGTATCTAGCCCTCCAGGTGATTGTCATGTACTTTAAACATTTGAGGATCACTATATAGACTTTAGAAAAGCATACCAAAAACTGTCTTTCCCACTAGATATTAAGGGCAGGCAATTTCTGGTCTATATAATTCCTGGGCTATCTATGCTCTTTTGAGATGAGTGTGAAATGTCACATTGCTTTTTTTTTCCTTTGGAGACTCCATTTAGAAGAATCATAACATTTCCAAAGCTATGATCTATGCTTGGCTGTGGTTCTCATTGATACTCTTGGTTTCTTTATTGGAGAGGGAAGGGGAAAGGGAGAAAGAAGAAAGGAGAGGAGGGGAGGGAAATGGGGTACAGAAAGGGGAAATAAAGGGAGGGGATGGGAAGAGAGGGAAAAAGGAGGGGAAAATAAGGGAGAGAGGAGAGGAGAAGAGAGAAGAGGAGAGGAGAGGAAGGGAGGAGAGAAAAGAAGGCATAGAAAAGGAGTGAAGATAACTTTGGAGTTTTAGATTTGAATGTATGATAAAATGGAGATACCACGGAAAACTGGAAACTAGAAACCATCACCAGGCCGAAAAAGGAAAAGCTTAGTTTGGGGATAGATTCAATAAAGATGATAAGACATCTCTGACTGGCCAACATTGCTGCTCACAACTGTAATCCTAGCTCTCTGGGAGGCTGCCTTGCTTGAGCTGAGAAGTTCAATTCCACCAGCCCGAGAAAGAGCAAGAAAAAAACAGAAAAACTAGTGGGGCATTATGGCAAGCACCTGTAATCCTAGCCTCTCGGGAGGCTGAGGCAGGAGGATCACTTGAGCCCCAAGAGTTTAGGGTTGCTGTGAGCTACAACGACACCATGGCACTCTAGCTAGGGTGACAGAGTGAGACTCTCAAAAAGAAAAAAAAAAGAAATCCCTGAGTGATCTAAAGGAAAAGGGACGTTTGATTTGGGGATTGTTCTAGTGATGAAGGGAAAACATGATGAGAAGAGGAGAAAAATGCAAAAGGATAGAGTCTGGTAAAAGAGAAAGAAAGTCTTATAAATGAGGCAAAAAAGAAACAGCCAGAGATGACAATGAATGCTCAAGAGTCTATAAACTTAAATTCTGTAATCAAAGCAACTACTACGATGACACAGGGTCTTTTGGTGAACTCCAGCTGCTCATGGTATTATTATACTGAAGTCTTTCTAGAGGTAAATTCAGCAATGGCTTTAGCCAACTGGATGGAAGCCGTTCAGATGTACATAATTGAGCCCGGAGAGAAGCTGAGCAAATGCTAACATAGTTACCTTGTTTGACTGGCACAGAAGCTTAAATATGCTATGAATGCAGTGGGCCTCAGTGAATTAAACAGTTGCTGCAAATGGGATTTTATCTCAGTGAAGTCTATAAATACTTATCTGAGATGGTCAGTGGTGAGCAGACCACAACATTTTTGAATATAAAAGAAAAGCATACATTTGTCAAGGAGGGATAAGCCCGTACAAGCCTACTGTCCTTGCTTTCTGCTAGTATTATATTGATTCAGAGGTAGTAACTGAGGGAAATGAATTAGTCATTATCTAACAAATTCAGGGTGTTAGATAAGACAAAGATTTCAAAAACACTGCTAACCACAAGAGCAAAAAATTCTGCAGGAGGCAAATTGGTAATATAAGTGAAGCATGGCAGTCTGCAGAGCCAAGAAGGAGAACTGGATAGTTCATTACCCATCTCAGAAAAGATGTCAAGCGCAGAAACAGGGTCAGGATTAGGGTCAGTATCATGCAAATGCCATGTGGCCCCATCAAATGTTTCAAGCGGGGCCAAATATCTGGATTTTCCTATGTGACATTAAAAAACTTAACCCAATAATATCTAAGCCAAATAAAGCAGGCCTGCACATCTGGCCTATAGCCTGCCAGTTTTCAATACCTGTCCCACAAAGTAAATTTCTCTTAAACTGATTTGGAGGAGGTAGCATTCTCTTAAACTGATTTCTTGGAGGAGGTAGCATTCAATCCAAGCAACTATACAGATTTTCCTTTATTTTTTTCTGGCAACTTCATTTCTGGCACCTCAGGACAAAGGTATGGGATAGGTAGAAAATTAAAGCATTAAATTTTGTTTTGTTTTGTTTTTGTTTTTTGTAGCATAAACATTTGTAAAAATAATTTAAAAACACAAACTGATGATTAGGATGTGTTATAGAAAATACAGAAATTATTTCTAAACCTATGAGAGGAAAATAACTATTCTTTTTAAGTTTCCTAAGAATAATTTCTACATTTTGAAATAGTCCATGTTCTTATTAGGAACATCAGTAGCAAATATCAGAAGATTTAATAATAGTGTTTTAACTTTAACCTTATTCTTGAAAATGCAGGGATTTGAAGAGCGTCTCTGCCTGAAATCCAAAAACTCCCTTCATTTCCCTTCTATAAAGTAAGTGTTTTCTTGTCTCATGTGATTTGCCAAAAATATACCGTTCTGCTGGGATTCTGGGATATCACCACTCTTGGCATTTATAGTATTTCACTGAGTCTAAGATGCACACTTTATGATAATTAAACAACTATGAAATTAGAATGCCTCTTACAATGGATGGTGTTCTACAATAGCTGGCTGCAGACACAAGAGTGAACACATTGTAGTTATTCATGCAATTACCACTTCTGTTGAGTTATGTACCTTGTTGGTACTACACACCTGCAGATATATTGCTACTTAAAATAGCTTTTAAAGAATGATAAAGCTTATGTAGTAAAATGTGATGGATATCTAAGAATTCTTTGCACTACTTTTGATTTTCTATAAATCTAAAATGAAATTAAAAAAGATTAAAAAATTAAAATGTCTTTTAAAAGATTGCAGTATGATTCAGCTTTACAGCAGAAGTTTACTGTATATGCAGAAAGGCACAAAAACAAATCAGTGGGAAGCAAATTGGTATTAGTGAAGCAAATTTTCGCCAGAGGATGAATGCATTTCCACTTTTTCCTCCACAAATATTTTTTAGGACCAAATAGATAAAGTGGTCTGACATTTTGTAACTGAGATACACGCAAAAAAGACGCCTATTGCAGGCCAAACCAGGCAACTGAATGCAGGAGAAACTGCCAACCCCCAGAATAGATGAAAGCCATTTCAAAGCAGAGGGTAATACGAAAATGCCAGGAAGGCTATGCTAACCAGTGTGATGAAAATGTGTCAGTCTATGAAACTAGTGCATGGTGCCCCATGACCACATTAATGTACACAGCTATGATTTAATAATAATAAAAAAAAAACATGCTGAGTTTACTCTGCAGCAAGTTTTTCTTCCTTAGATTACTTTAAATATATATACCACCACCAAACACACTAAAAATCCATAGCATTTTTAAATTGATTAAAATTTTAAAAAAAGGATATACTTGGTAGGATGTTGTATTTTCAAAATTATCATCATGAATATATTTTGTCATCTTGTGCTTTAGGGTCTAGACCCAAAGTTGAAATGTTCTCAGTTGAGTAAAAGTCAAAGGGTCTTGACTTTGAAAGATTATAAACCCTGCAGTGTAAGTGCTATGTGAGGTCAAGACTGTAGCTGACTTATCTACTGCTCTATTTCCAAAGTGTTCCTGACATACGTATGTATTGCATTAATGAATTAGTAGACAGCTAAAATGAAATAGACTCATGGAAAGCAGATTTGCTCAGGACATTCCTTCAGAAGTCAGAGAGTTGATTCATATGATCATTTGAACTCTATTCCCTCCTCTATTCTGAAACCACATGCTATTTAGATTCTAAAAGACTTCCCATCATTTTCAGTCTATTGTCCTCTGGAACTACCAGGTTGAATATCTACCACATAGATTGGATATTCTTTGCCAGTGTCACTGAAAAAGTAACAGAGCTAGTTTCTCTCAAATGCCACCCCAGTGCACCTCCCACCCCCACCCTGTGGAGCTCCGGCTGCCCAGTGAAGAGCAGGTGTAGAAAGCCTTAGTGTTGTGCCCAAGGGCAGGCAAAGAACCCGCGCCTGGCCTCATGTGACCTCCACTAGTCTCACTTTGGCTCTTGCTCCAGGAAGAATCAGACTCTCTCTACAGTATGGATGAAAGTCATCTTTGATTTAGAATAATGGAATATTGTATTCTGCATTACTAGGAATTTAGAATAAGGAACAGACACATGTATATATGTGAATAAGTCACAATTACTTTAAAAAATAAAGCTTTTTAAAGTAGAAAAAGAACAAGCTTGCATGGAAATTTGTTTAACACTCCTTGAAGGAATTGTGAATCTGTATGCTGAAATAATATATTGACTATTCTGTCAATGTAACATCTTGGCTAAATTACACACAAGATTTTAAAATAATACAGTTAATTACCAATCAGCTGTGGCCACTGAACATACGTCTTTCAGCCTCCATGAAAGCCATCATAAAAATGACCCCCAAGTTTTCATTTCTGCAACATAAGCTGCAAAATAAAACTTTTCCACTTTGTAATAATGAATCATAGTAAATATTAAAATAGTAAAATATTTTAAAGTTCCATTAACTCATGTCTACTTAACCTGAAGTTTACCATTTGCCTGCCTGTGAGCAATGGAAATGCAATTGCAGGTACTCTCTCTTCATCTACTAAAAAAGAACTGACTATTTTTAAGCATTTTGGAAGCATTCATTTATCTATAAACAACTAGCCTAATTAGGCCTCATTCTTATTTATTCCTCACAGCAAGTGCTGAGCGTCAGGTCTGTGTGGCTTGCAATGGTGTTATTTGGAATATGCACTTGGAGGGTTCTGAACAGCACAAGGTGGGTAAAAGCCTGGACTCAGAACTGGGTTTTGACGTCAGCTTTATTGCTTTCTAGCTGTATCTCCCAGACATGTTATGTTATTTATTTCTCTTAGCTTCAGTCTTCTTTTTATAAGATGGGGAGAATAATAGTACCTACCTTATATGTTTAAGATGATTTGAGTTAATTCATGTAATCACTCTAGCTTATGGTAAGTGCTGACAAATATTAGCTGCTAATGTTAAAGACGACATATAGGTATACCTATGCAACAGAGCCTCCATAGTTGGCCACTCCCTACACAGACCACCTCCTTCAGTTGACATAATTTTTATAGACCAGACATGCACCACATATACGTATCCATCCCTATGTTGACCACCTCCATACGTTGACTGGTTTCTTACAGTCCCTTGTGTGGTCAAATCACAGAGGTTCCACTGTATGTAAGTGTACTATATGCAGGCCTACATAAGGTTGTGTCTATATATAAGGTGTGTTGCAAATATACATCCTTAGGGATAACTAGTAATTTATATCTATTGGTAATGCTCACTGGATTTCCCCAGTGGGTCACAGTTAGTAACTCCTTGTGTTAAAGCTAATAGGGAATAGAGTTGGGATGCATTGATTGTGGTGTTAATTCACCACTTCTCCCTCCTTCTACTTACAGGTTTAAGATAGGCAACGTTGCTGTGACGGATGTCATTCAAGAGCTGATCTCTGGGAGTGATTTCCACCAATGGTGGTGGCCTATTTCTCGGCACTGGTTTCAGTGTTTTGATCACATCTTTGAGATTGGTTTTCTCAGGCGATTCTCTGGCTTCTGGCATCCGAGATTTGCGCTGGATTCTTTTCAGCTTCACCACACGGAAGGAGTCAGGGTCCGTCCTGTATTGTGGAGGCTGAGATGGCTTTTTTATCGGTTCATTTTCTCGACTCAAGGGTGCTACTTGGTGGTTGGGAGGCTGGGGCAGCGGCTGAAGGAACTCATGCATTCTGGGATCTGGCAGGGGTCCTCCCAGCAATTCCCACATTCCAGGGGGAAGCCCCAGCCCATTCTCCAACATGGCTATTAGCTTTCTCTGTTCTTTGAGTTGCTGCTGTTTTTGTCCTTCTTGTCTTTTCTGCCTTTGTTTATCCTGATTCCTGGTGAGCAGGTTAGTTACCACCATTCTGGGACCAGGAAGCTCAAAATGGTAGCCCATCTTCAGGAGAGTGGTGTTTGCCTTCAGAAGCCTAGCTATTTCCATTTCAGCATGGTGGCCCAACATGTGCCTTTGATTGTGAAAACGAAGTTCAGTGAGTGACTCATTAAACTGGAGACACCTCATGATGGCCACAATGCCTTTACCTGTAATGAAATTGGACTCGATGTTGAGAGTGGTGATACTCCTGTTTTCTCGTAGCATGTTAGCCAAGGCAAATGCCACACTCTCATCTGCACCTACATTCGCTAAGCTGAAAGTTTTGATGTGTTTGTTTTTCTTCATTGCATTGACAAAGTCCAGTAACATTTCTTTAGGGATATTTTCAATGTTATTCAGGTTGAGTTCCTTCATGTCAGGATCATTTTGTCTAACTCGTCTCAAGCTCCCATCCAGATCTGTTTGGTTTCCTGAAGGCCTTGCACTTACCTTCAAAAAACTGGTATCTAGGGCTAACTTCTTAGGATCTAACTTTGATATTTTTTTGTCACTTTTTTCTTGGGCCTCTGGTCTTTCTCTCTGTTGTTTGAATACTTTATTAATTGCTTGCTGGCAGTTGCTCTCACGATTTATAATTTGCTTCTTTGCTTCACCTTTCTCTTCCCTCTTTGTTTTTTCATCACTCTCTTCACCATCCTCTTCTTCACCATCATCCTCATCTTCATCACCCTCATCTTCATCATCACCACCATTATCTTCATCATCATCATCTGTTTCTTGGACATTGTCGCTGCCTTTTGATTCTCTCTTGTTTGTAGCTATTTCATTATTGAGCTTTTCTTTTAAAAATTGATATATATTTTTATTACCTTTGTCTATTTCTTCATGCTGTTCTTGAGTGTTTTCCTAGAAGAGAGGTTTATGAGGGTGAGAATACATAGCAGTGAAGGAATATGGAATAGTATCTACTGGAGGTAAAAATATTTATTATTAAGTCAAAAAAGCAAGCCACTAAACTATATGAATATTGTTCCATTTGTGTATGTGTATATGTATATACACACACATATATACACACAAATAATATGTAAAGGTTTATATGGATAGGAAAACAATCTGTTGGAATGTTTACCAAATTAATGATTTTTTTTTTGAGGAAGGAACAGAACCACTAAGAAAACTCTTTGGGGGAGGCATTTGAGAGAACTTTCATTTTCTACATTATGTAATTTTAGAGTGATTGGGGATTTTTTTTTAAATAACAAAGTATAAATATTAAGTTGTACAAACAAATACAACCAAAAGAAAAGATCTGTTTTATAGAAACATAAACATATTTTTAGCTGCTTATCTCATTCAACGTAGGAATCTTTATACTCAACAGTCTTGAGTTGCACAGTAATTTCCTTATTTCACTGACCAAAATTTACATTCCTAAAATGTCTGCTAATCTGTATAGCATGTACATTAAATTTTTCTGAGAATATATTTTTTTCTGAGAATATAACATAAAGTGGGGAAAATGAAAACAGTTTGATATTTTAGAATACATTTTTTAAAACCTTGATTTTTCTTTTATCGCCTCAGTTTTTTGAAAATTGTCCTGGGGCCAGGCACAATGGCTCACCCTATAATCCTAGCACTCTGTGAGGCCAAGGTAGGTGGGTTGCTTGAGCTCAGGAGTCCCAGACCAGCCTAAGCAAGAGTGAGACTCTATTTCTACTAAAAATAGAAAAACTAGCTGGGCATTGTGGCAAGTGCCTGTAGTCCCAGCTGCTCAGGAGGCTGAGGCAAGAGGATTCCTTTAGCCCACAAGTTTGAGGTTGCTGTGAGCTATGAGGCCACAGAGCTCTATCTAGGGTGACAAAATGAGACTATCTCAAAAACAAACAAAAAAAAAAAAAAAACAAAAAAAAAACTAGCCTGGTTACTCCAAGGACAAGTGGAAAACTCCAGTTTCTTTCGCAAGTACATGCCTACATGTCAGAGCCAGCTATAAAATGGAACAGGTTATGCAGAGAGTTAGAAATAATTGCATAGCCTAGGAGAGCAAATGACAGTCTTATATCAGTAATGTTTATTACATTTCTGTACATCATTTATCGTGATTTTCTATATAATACATTTACCTCATAGAAGCCATTATGAAAGCTTGTCTAGTAATTTGAGACAATGGTTCAGGTGAACAAGAACTTAATCTCAATGCACATGACATATTATATAGGTTGAAATGGCCAGTGACAACAGTCACCTTAACCACTTGAAGTCTCCATGCCTGCCATTCTCATCTTTTCCCGCAGGGGGAGCCAACCATTAAGCTGTTTAAATTACATCAGAGGAAGAAAAAAATGTTAAAAGTATTGTCCTTTTCTCCCCCTGAAATCAGTGTTCATATAAAATTTGCTTTTAATCCACTGACTTCCATTGTAAAATGTCTGCAAAGTATACCTTAAACTCTAATATGATCAAGCCAACTATTTAAATTCTTCTGACCATGAAGTCAATTGACAACTTTTCCTTAATTATAGTCAGTATGGGAGTAATGTGACAAAACACATCTATACCAGCAGGTACAAAACTGAAGGAGACTCCACCCAAGGGGCTCTCTGTCCTCTTTTTGCTAAGTCATTTTAAGCATTAAAAAAACAATGCTGATATTTGACATGTTTATAGAATCAAAGACAATTCTAGTTTTTAGATTAAAAAGTATTCAAGAAAGAACTATATTTAATACCAACAGCTTAGTAGCTATCAATTTCTAAATGCCATCACTGATAGCCAACATACAGAAGAAATATTAGGCATTTTCAGTTGTTCAGCTGAAGTGTTCAGCTGAAGTGTGTGGTTAGATTTTAGGAGGTCTGTAGAACTTTTGACACTGTGAAATATTGCATGTGCATGGATTGCCAAAGAGAGAGAGTACTGAGCTTTTCTCAAAGAGGTCTGTGATCCAAACAAAAAAGAAGAAGAAAAGAAAATTAGTTAACATTATGAGTTAAGTCAGTAAGTATCACTGTTATGGGACACAGACTTTCCTATGCAAGAAACTCAATAGCAAAATTAAAAATAGCATTTACAAAAAATTGCCAGCTTTTCCCTCTTAACTATATGATGTGAGTGTTTCAGAAAATTCCAGTCTGGAGTAGGATTAAATATTATGATTTAATCTAGATGCAACAAAAATAAAACAGAACCAAATATTGGAGTCTTGAGAAATCACAATCACAACACAAGACATCTGATAGACATTTCTCATTATACACTAGTCCCTGGTTACCTCAGATTTCACAAAGGTGATGGGAATGCGTTCATCTTCCAGCATGCGCCTGGACGCCTTTTCCCAATACATATAGTCAATGAGAGATTTATGATCAAAGTTCCCTGTTGGTGGCTTGTCAGTTTGATCTTTTTGAATCATCCCCACGGGAAGGCTGGGGTCAGGTGCCATGACTTCCATTTCCGACTGCAGTTCTTTCAGTTCTTCAGGGGACAAGTTGGACAAGATTTCATCTTCATTAATCTCCTCACCAAAGAGTTCATCTTGATCTGAATTCCTGCTGTGCTCTGACATGTTTTTCCTCTAGATTTCTATTTTACTAGAAAAGAAGAAATAATCAAAGATGATTTTTTTTTTTAAGAAGAAGAAATAAAAGCTTTAAGAAGATTCCCCCAGCTACTAAGTGTCCCAAGTCAACCCTGGAGATATTTTTTCCCCAAGAACTTCAGTGGTGTTTGATGAACAGCTAGGAGTGATCACAGTTAAGCTTATGTCGGATCTATATTAAGCAGGGCTTGGCTGGATAGGGGTCAATTTGTGGAACTACTATGCTGCTCTTTTTGACAACTTGAGTCAGCTGTGCAAATCCATCTGACATTTCAGTACAGCTGCCTAGGTTCACCAGCTAGCAGCAGGTCTACAGAGTCTCTGCAGGAATAAAATTCATTCTCTTCTTATATGCATGCCCTTCCACTGCCACACTCAAAACTCAGGCAACTCATACCTACATACCCCAATGTTCCAGGAGATTCTGCTTCTTTTCATTTAAGTATTAAAGCGACTTACGACATTTCAGAAGGGAAATCCACCCAGGAACTTGAGTTTTTTTGGAGTGAAAAACTCACTTGAAGGTAGAAATCAAGCTCTTAGAGTCCGCCTCTTCACTACCACGTGACTCTGGAAGTGAGGAAAGTGGCATACAGCATCCAACAGAGCCAAGGTCTTGCTGTGTTATTCATCCACTGTGTAAGCTGAACCTTTGTAAGATCTCCTGTTTGCATCTAGATCCTGTGATCTAACAGATGGGGACAACCAGCACTTAAATTTCCACTATGAGTGAGGAGTTCAATATTGTAAATTGTTTTTCTTATTAAGTTTCCATTAAGCTAAGATCAATTAAAATGGATCTACTAGAAAATGAAAATTTAAAAAAACATACTATTAAAGTACTAGAAAAAAACATGAAATGATTTTTTCATAACTCAGGGGACAATATGATCACATTTGTCTGAATACAAATGTACATTTTTTTGGACCCAGCAATTCCACTTTTAGAATGAGTCCTCCAAATATGCTTCTGCATGGGTAAAATGAAACGTGTATAAAGTTATTCAATATAGCAAAGTACAAAATGGTGTTTATTGCATGTTATTGTTATGTGACAAAGGATAAAAAAAATATATGTAAATTACAAATTTTAACAACAAAACATATCCTTGGAAAGATAGTCAAAGAACAAAAAACCTTGGATACTTTTGGAGAATGGAATAGGTTGCCTGGGAGACAGGGCTGAGAAAAAGATTTCATTACTGTATACCCTTTTGTAATTTTCAAACTTTGAGCTTTGTGAATATACTTATTCAGAAATATGCATTTGTTGTACAAAAGGTAGAATAGGGAGGCATTAAGAAAACAAGAATTTTCCCCCACTCATCACAGAACCACCACCATTAACATGATGGTTTAGGATTCTAATCCTTTTCTTTTAGGCATATGTACTCTATCATCTTTTGTCATCTGTTTCTTTCACTGACAAAATCAGGATTTGTTTTCTAAGCAATTGTATATCCTACTACAACATATTTTTAATTGCTCTCTGATGGGATTCTTACTATGGATGTACCATAATTTATATAAACAATCCTCAATTGTTATTTAGATTGTCTTCAATTTTCACAAGCACAAGAGGTATTCAATAAAAATCCTTGCAGATAGATAGTTACATATATGCCACTTCTTTTTTTTTGTAAATTAAATCATAGCTGTGTACATTAATGCAATCATGGGGTACAATGTGCTGGTTTTATATACAATTAGAAATGTTTTCATCAAACTGGTTAACATAGCCTTCCTGGCATTTTCTTAGTTATTATGTTAATACATTTATATTCTACACCTAATAAATTTCACATGCACCCTTCTAGAATGTACCGTAGGTATGGTCTCACCAATTACTCTCCCTTCACCCATCCTCCCTCCTCCCCTCTCCTCCCTCTCCCCTTATCCCTTCTTCTTGGGCTATAACTGGGTTATAAGGAAGACATAAATTGGTTTCATAGTAAGACTGAGCACATTGGATACTTTTTCTTCCATTCTTGAGATACTTTGCTAAGAAGAATATGTTCCAGCTCCATCCATGTAAACATGAAAGAGGTAAAGTCTCCATCTTTTTTAAGGCTGCAAAATATTCCATGGTGTACATATACCATAGTTTATTGATCCATTCATGGGTGAATGGGCACTTGGGCTTCTTCCATGACTTAGCAATTATGAATTGGGCTGCAATAAACATTCTGGTACATATATCTTTGTTATAATATGATTTTTGGTCTTCTAGATATATACCTAGTAGAAGAATTGTAAGGATTGAATGGCAGGTCTATTTTTAGATCTCTAAGTGTTCTCCAAACATCTTTCCAAAAGGAATGTATTAGTTTGCAGTCCCACCAGCAGTGTAGAAGTATCCCCTTTTCTCCACATCCACGCCAACATCTCTGGTCTTGGGATTTTGTGATGGGGGTTAATCTTATTGGAGTTAGATGATATCTCAAAGTAGTTTTTATTTGCATTTCTTTGATGATTAAGGACAATGAGCATTTTTTCATTTTTCTGTAGGCAGTGCGCCTGTCTTCTTCAGAGAAGTTTCTCTTCAAATCCCTTGCCCAGCCTGCTATGGGATCCCTTGTTCTTTTCTTGCTAATGTGCCTGAGTTCTCTGTGGATTCTGGTTATTGAACCTTTATCAGAGACATAACCTGTAAATATCTTCTCCCATTCTGAGGGCTGTCTACTTGCTTTACTTACTGTGTTCTTGGCTGTGCAGAAGCTTTTTAGTTGGATCAAGTCCCAGTAGTGTATTTTTGATGTTGTTTCAGTTGCCCAGGGGGTCCTCCTCATAAAATATTCACCCAGGCCGATTTCTTCAAGAGTTTTCCTTGCACTTTCTTCTAGTATTTTTATAGTTTCATGTCTTAAGTTTAAATTTTTAATCCAGTGAGAGTCTATCTTAGTTAATGGTGAAAGGTGTGGGTCCAGTTTCAGTCTTCTACAGGTCGCCAGCCAGTTCACCCAGCATCATTTGTTAAATAGGGAATCTTTTCCCCACTGAATGTTTTTAATTGGCTTGTCAAAGATCAAATAATGGTAAGTAGCCAGGTTCATCTCTTGGTTCTCTGTTCTGTTCCATACATCTACCTCTTTGTTTTTGTGCCAGTACCATGCTGTTTTGATCACTATCGATTTATAGTGTAGTCTGAGGTCTGGTGATTCCTCCTGCTTTGTTTTTATTTCTGAGTAATGTCTTGGCTATTTGAGGTTTTTTCTGATTCCATGTAAAACGAAGTATTATTTTTTCGAGATCTTTAAAGTATGACAATGAAGCTTTAATAGGAATTGCATTAAAATTGTATATTGCTTTGGGTAATATGGACATTTTAACAATGTTGATTCTTCCCAGCATGAGCATGGTATGTTTTCTATTAGTTAACATCTTCAGCTATTTCTTTTCTTAGAGATTCATACTTTTCTTTATAGAGATCTTTCACATTCTTTGTTAGGAAACTCCCAAATGTTTCCCCAAATATTTCATCTTTGGCACTACTGTGAATGAAATAGAGACCTTGACTTTTTTTTCAGCTTGACTATTGTTGGTATATATAAAGGCTACCAATTTATGAGTGTTCATTTTGTAACCTGAGATGCTGCTATATTCCTTGATCACTTCTAAGAGTTTTGTAGTAGAATCCCTGGTGTTTTGCAGATATATAATCATATCATCTGTGAGGAACAAAAGTTTGATCTCTTCTGACCCTATATGTATGCCCTTGATCACCTTTCCTTCCCTAATTGTGATGGCTAAAACTTTCATTACAATGTTAAAGAGCAATGGAGACAATGGGCAACCTTGCCTGGTTTCTGATCTGAGTGGAAATAATTTTAATTTAACTCCATTCAATACAATATTGGCTGTGGGTTTGCTGTAGATGGCCTCTAATCAGTTTAAGAAATGTCCCTTTTATACCAATTTTCTTAAGTGTTCTGATCATGAAGGGATGCTAGATATTATCAAAAGCTTCTTCTGCATCAATTGAGAGAATCATATAGTCTTTGTTTTTTAATTTGTTTATGTGCTGAATTATATTTATAGATTTACGTACATTGAACCAGCCTTGAGACCCTAGGATAAAAGCCACTTGGTCATGGTGTTTTATTTGTTTGATGTGTTGCTGGATTCTACAGGCGCCTGCCACAATGCTTGGCTATTTTTGTTGTTGTTGCACTTTGGCTGGGGCCGGGCTTAAACCCACCACCCTCGGTATATGGGGCCGGTGCCCTTACACACTGAGCCACAGGTGCCACCCAAATTCATTGAATTCTTGAGACAACTTTTGAATTGCTCCTGGAATTTCTAATTCCAACTTTATCTCCATTGCAAATTCTTATTTGCAATCCCAACTCTGAATTTGATTTCTGACATCTCAGCATTTGTCTATGAATAGGATCTTCAGTTGTGTCCGCTGTATCGTTCTTGGAGGAGTTGATCTACTCTGGTTATTCATGTTACCAGAGTTTTTCCACTGATTCCACCCCATTATTATTTTACACTGTTTGGCTAGATGAGCAGATAAGGTGAAGTTGGGTTGGGGGGATCCTGGGGTAGTGATTAATCAGCCCTTTGCCCAAGAGCTGTGACTGGTGTCTGTACCTTTTCTCCCTAGAGCTTTGCAAAGGACCAGTACAGTGCTACCACCTGAGACATTGAAGACTTACTTGGTGTGGTGGGGCTAAGTGACTCTGTCTTGTTTTCATCTGGTCTCTGTCCTACCCTAGTGAATTAGTTATTCTGGGTTGAAGTCTCAGCTGTGGAGAAATACCAGCAATTAAAGTAACCCCACCCCCCATGGGCAACAATTGGAAAAGGAAAATCAAACCCTCCCACAACCACACACCCAGGGTACCACTTTGGATAGTCCTCGGGTGAGGTCCAGTCCAAGAGATCTAAATCAATTGTCCCAGTCAGCACCCTGTTTCAAGTGAGGGAGTTCAAAATGTCTCTAGCAACTAGATAGCAGGGGTCTGCTGGCAACTCAAGTATGACTCATTCTGGTGCTCTGTGGAGTCAGAAGGAGCCTCCCAGCAAATGAATTAGTCTGGGAAGGTTGATGCCTCCTTCCTCACTTGCAGCTCTGTCACACCCAGCACTGGTAACCCCGCAGGGCTATGACCCATTTCCCTCCGATGAACAGATGCTCCAGGGGTTTGAGCCTGCCTGAGTTAACAGAGAGATCTTATATCTCCTTGCCCAGGTCTCCACACTGTGCCACTATCCTGCAGGGGAAGCTGAGGCCTGACAACCTTGGGTGGTTAATTGAAGCTGGGGCGGTTCACTCAGTTCCAGCCATGCCCCTGATTGATGTTGCTGACACTTACAGTTGTGCAGAATTTGTGATTCTGTCCTGGCTATATTCCCCTGTGGACCAGGCACTATTTGAGTTCACAGAAACTGCGACTCAGCCCCAGTCTGTGCTGCTGCCCAGAGCTGGTGTTTCTGTTTCCCCTTCAGTCTGTGTTGGGGTGGGTGGGGTTAGAGCTGCCACTCAGCTTTCGATTTCCCACCTGCCTTTGTCTCAGCTATGATCCCCTGAGGGCTGGGTGCATCTTAGGCTCATTAAAGCATTCCTCTGATGCAACTTCGCCCTGGAAGTATCCTGTCTCTGTGCATGTGTCTTCAATTCTCCATCCCAGCCCCACCACACACCCCCACACACACCCCCGGTGCTCTGCTCAGGCTGGTACCACCTCTGGCATACCCTTTGCTCACAGGGTCTGCATTACTGTCCCAAATCTATTCCGCCAGTGTCTGCCACAGGAGAAGATGCCTAGCTTTCTTTGGTTGCCCAGAGAGATAGGGAGTGTCCTTCCAAAATATCCCCAGGGGTGTGAGCCTTATTGTTCCCACTACTGCCACTGCTGCTCTGTGCCAGGGGGCACCACCTCTCCCTTTCCTGGTTCCATCAGTCCACCATTTTCTCCTTACCCCAGTGCTGCAAAATCAGCACAGACCTGCAACAGCCCATGCCCTGTCCATACCTCTCGACAAAATGCCCAAGAATCTGGACTCCATGGGGGATAGGCTTCCAGACCTGGGTGTGAGAGTGGAGGGGAGTGCTGGGAGTTCAGAATTGCAGGTAGAAAATATATACAGTTTTATACCTGGCAGGAGAGTGCCATGGCACCCTATTAGGGGAAGGTGGGGTTTTTAGAGGGTCTCTCTCATGGGATAAAATGGGAGGACACTTGAACTCTGCTTGCTTGTTTGTAGAAAGTATAATGCGAGCTGTTCTCATGGGGGAGGGGACTCCCTTCTGCTTGGCAATGGATTTTGTACCTTTTGTTTGTATCCCTGGGGTTGCAGCTTGCCTCAGGGTTGATGTGCATTCTTCAACCTTCTCTCTTGGCTCAGCTCCAAACCATCAGCTTACTTGCTAAACGTCTGTCCCTTAACTCTCCTTCTGGATGGAGCCTCTGTGGAAAGCTGGCTCCAGGTGGCTGTCTTGCCTCCACCCTATATGCTACTTCTTTAGGGTAAATTGAATAAGTTCCAAGAAGTAAAATTGCTGGGTCAAAGAATATGAAAAAATTATATGTTTTTCATATGTATGGCTACATGATCCTCTTAATATTATTGAGACCCATCCCCAACATATGCATATTAAATTATTTCCAAATTATATGCATCTACTACTATTCAAATATTTATACTGTACATATAAAATCTTGAAAGTTGTGGAAAAAAGGGGGGGTAAAAAAATGTAAAAAGTTTGAAATGGAAGTACTAACATTTTCTTTTCTTTTTTTTTTTTTTGAGACAGTCTCACTTTGTCACCTTTGGTTGAGTGCTTGGCGTCATAGCTCACAGCAACCTCAAAACTCTTGGGCTCAAGCAATCCTCCTGCCTCAGCCTCCCAAGTAGCTGGGACTATAGGCACCTGCCACCACACCTGGTTATTTTTTTTTTTTTAGACACAAAGAATCACTCTGGCTCAGGCTGGTCTCAAACTCTGGAGCTCAAGTAGTCTACCCACCTCGACCTCCCAGATTGCTAAAATTACAGGTTTAAGTCACCATGCCCAGCCTCACACATTAGCTTCTAGAGACTTTGAGAAATCCTATATTAAAGAAATCCAGTTTTTAATGCAATATTTAGATAATTTATGCTTTCTTTCAAAAATCACCTACTAATATTCTGTGAATTAACTTTTCATGCTTCATATTTTGGAAAACACAGAGCTAAATCTGAAAGAGGAGGATCTAAAGTCAGTCTTATCTTGGTGCAGTGGCTCACACCTATAATCCTAGCACTTTGGGAAGCTGAGGAGAGAGGATCCCTTGAATCTCCTTGAGGAGAGAGGATCCCTTCAGGAGTTAGAGAGTGAGGTCTCTACAGAAAAATCGAAAAATTAGCTGGACATGTGGTTGTACACATTTATAGTATCAGCTATGTAGGTGTCTAAAGCAGGAGGACTGCTTGAGCCTAGGAGTCTGAGGTTGCATTGAGCTACAATGATGCATTGCACTATGGCCAGGGTGACAGAGTGAAACTTTGTCTCAATGATAAATAAACAAACCACCAATCTCCCTGGATGTAGATCTCAGCTCTACTCCTTAAAAACTGCATGATATTGGACAACTTACCCCTTATCCAATAAATGTATCTACTAAATACAATTACTGAGAGAATTAAATAAAGTTTTACATATATACATATAACTATAATATACACAGGGAGGGAATATGCCATCCACTATGTGTACATATATGAGCCAGAGTAAACCCTTAATAAATGTTAAATATTATTCTCATATTTCATGGATAACCACAGAAATATTCATTTATTTATTTTTTCCACAGAAAAATAAAGGCAATTATAAAATGTAGTGCATTTAAAAGATGTAGTGCATTTACACGTACTACATTGTACATTTTCAAAATATATATTTTAAAAGTAATTTCCATAGTAGAAACCACTAATGTCAGTAAATAGAAAGTCTTTTATTTAGAGACAAGCTCTTTCTCTGTCACTCAGGCTGGAGTGCAACGGCACAATCGTAGCTTGCTGCAGCCTGGAATTCCTAACCTCAAGCAATCCTTCTGCCTTAGCCTCCTAAGTAGTTGGGGACTACATGTAGATACCACCCTGCCTAGCTAAATTTTTAATTAATCTTTTTTTTAAGAGATAGAGTCTCACTTTGTCGCCCTTGGTAGAGTGCTATGGCGTCACAGCTCACAGCAACTTCCAGCTCTTGGGCTTAGGTGATTCTCTTGCCTCAGCCTCCCGAGTAGGTGGGACTACAGGCACCTGACACAATGCCTGGATATGTTTTGTTGCATTTGGCCTGGGCAGAGTTTGAACTCGCCACTCTCGGTATATGGGGCCTGCGCCCTACTCTCTGAGCCACAGGCGCCACCCATTAATTAATTTTTTTTAGAGATAGTATTTCACTATGTTGCCGAGGCTGGTCTTAAACTCCTAGCCTTAAGAGATTCTCACTGGGTGCGGTTGCACATGCCTATAGTCCCAGCTACTCAGGAGGTTGAGACAGGAGGATCGCTTGAGTCCAGGAGTTCTGGGCTGTAGTGCACTATGCCGATCAGGTGTCCACACTAATTTCAGCATCCATATGGTGACCTTCTGGGAGCGGGGGGCCACCAGGTTGCCTAAGGAGGGGTGAACTGGCCCAGGTCAGAAATGGAGCAGGTCAAAGTTCTTATGCTGATCAGTAGTGGGATCGCACCTGTGAATAGCCAATGACCTCCAACCTGGGAAATATAGTGAGACCTCCCCCCCCCTTTAAAAAAAAAGAGAGAGATTTTCTCTCCTCTGGTTTCCACAGTGCTAGTGATGGCATCCACTGTTATCCTAAATAACCATCACATACAGGGCACTGCTAGACAGGCCCCAGTGAAGCCGAATGAACCTATATGCCAGCATCTGAAGATTGTTTATTCACTTCCAAGGCTACTGTCATAGATAAGTTGGGAAACTGGACTCGAGTATAGGTCAAGGACCAAGGGCACTCTGCACTCAGTAAAGTGTCAACTGGCTATAAATTTAGTCTAACTAAAAATACTTTGAAGATATAGGGACCTTGAAAGCAAGAGATATTTTGACTTTTTAACCTATAAAGAGGAAATCTGTTTAATGTATAATATTCTGATGAATAACATTGTTCACGTATGTTTTTGCTGTGTGGGTATAAAAGTAACAAAAAGTAACAAAAGAACAGACCAGCTCTTTGAGGAGATAGCCTCTCTGTTCTCCAGAATTGCTGGCTTTTCTGTAAATAAAAGTGGAACTGTTACTCTCTTATTTACTTCTCCATCCAGTTGTTTGGGTGACAGGTGGGTGGACTTCTTGGTCCAGCAACATTAGCCACCACACCCAGCCTATCAAAAAGCTTTTAAAAATTGTTTTGCTTTTACAGAAAGCAACTGGGAGACTTTTACATGGAATTGTGTATAAAGAAAATAGTAAACACTATTTGCATGCAAATATGAAACTCACCTGAGAAAATGATCTGAACTTTTGCTTGCAAGCTTTCAGATTCAAATTCTATTCTGATGAATTCCATTTGTTTAGTGTGATCAGATGCTTTTGATGATCAAGCTGATTTAGGAATTTCTAAAAGGGGTCCTCCTTCATCTGACTTGCATCTTGCTGAATGAGTGTAGGAAGTGGGTAAATCTCTCCCAGCTGCTTGTACTGTGCATTTTATCCATATGCTGACAGGGAGGGTTTTGCGAGTGTAATTAGCCTCATTTGATACGGAAGACTTAGTTGTGCTTTCTCTTAACGATGCTCTACTGCTGCCTCCTCATCAGCCTTTCACATTGGAATCCAGCTACAGTATGAAAATAAAGTAGCTAGCTATAGGGTCATTGATAAAATGTCAGAGCCAGATGGGGAACACAGATACTCTGGCTTTGTAGCAGAATCTCTGGGAAAGTTTATTAAGTGTACTGACTCCCTGAACTTCCACCCAGAAACAACTGAATCTGAATTCTCAGGTTTGATCAAGGAATCTGTAGTTTTTTCAACACTCTCCAGGTGATTCTGATGTGTAAACAGGTGTGAGATTCAGAGGGCTACTTCAAGCCATTCATTTTATAAATGAGGCTCAGAGAGCTTAGGAAGCATTGCCTTCAATCATTTATTCAGTAGTATTTGCTGAGTACCTGCTTTGTGCCAGGTACTAGGAATATGGGAGCATTTGAGACAAAGTCATACTCCAGTGATGGAGACAAGTAATGGCTGGTTCATTAAATGCTATGAAAGAAAATAAACCCTGCATGTTAGAGAATAACAAGAGAGACCCACCATGGATGGGGACTCAAGGGAAGACGCTCTGAGAAGGTAACACCTGGATGAAATCAAGTATGTGAAGGGAAGAAACAGCAAGTACAAAGTCCTTTAAGAAGTAAGGTATTGGGATGTTTTAGAAGTGACCAAGGCTCACATGACTGGACCATGTTGGATAAGGAGGAGATGAAGATAGGGAGGTGGGCAGAGGCTAGACCAGATTGGATTTCATCCTAAGCATCTCATTTAACCATTGGGGTGGTTTTTACACAGAGGAGTAACAGATGATTTATATTTCTAAAGATCACTGTGGCTGCTGGTTGAGACATGAATTAGAAGGGTTAAGGGATAGGCCAGAATAAAATGAGGAGGTAAGTGAAGCTCCTTGTCTACTGACTGCTCCTAGCAATCAAGGTTATTGATCTCAGAGGTCCTGGGTATTTTGTTCCATCAGCCACAAATAAGCCTTTTAAATATGCTGAGGGGTCGCCAATGTTTCAGTCTAGAGGTATGATTTTTAGTAATTGCAGCATTTTGTCATATCTTCCCAGCCTCCCCCACCCCCCACCAAGAGTATAATAAAGTCCACACCAAAACATAATAATTTCTGGCTGATCTCTACAACTTTACAACTGGGAAATTCTTATAAAATATTTTTAAGTGAACAGAAAAAAGTTATATACATGATGACTTATCTCTAGTGAAAAATAAATATTAGTTAATATAAAATACATTTGTGTAGAAAATGACATATATACATATTTTCTTAAAATGCATAAAATAATTCTGGAAGGAGAGACAAGCAATGGGTAATATTGGTTACCTGGAGTTGGGGGAAATGGGCTAAAGGGTAAGTTTAAGAGGGAGAGTTTCCACTGAATATCCTTTTGTATTTTGTTTCTTTTTTTCTTTTTATTTTATTATTAAATCATAGCTGTGTACATTAATGCAATCATGGGGCACCATACACTGGTTTTATAGACTGTTTGACTATTTTCATCACACTGGTTAACATAGCCTTCCTGGCATTTTCTTAGTTATTATGTTAAGACATTTATATTCTACATTTACTAAGTTTCACATGTACCCTTGTAAGATGCACCGCAGGTGTAATCTCACCAATCACCCTCTGTTCTCCCATCCTCCCCGCTCCCTCCCCTTCTTCTCCCCTTTCTCTATATTCTTAGGTTATAACTGGGTTATAGCCTTCATGTGAAAGCCATAAAAAAGTCTTGTTTATTAAGTGCGTCCAGCACAGCACTTAGTGACAGAATTTTTTTTCAGCTAGTTTGTGAAATTTTTAACCACAGAAAT
>CAUYPK010005238.1:0-15493 GCA_963574355.1 Loris lydekkerianus | reverse complement strand
TGATGTGTATGGGGGATGTCTTATTTGGGTTGAGTCATGCTAGAGTTCTGAAACTGTCTGCTATCTGAATTTTGGAGTCTCTTGGCATGTCTGGAAAGTTCTCCTTCATAATCTCATGGAGAAGAGACTCTGTGCCTTGTGAAGCCACTTCATTGCTTTCAGGGATTTCTATAAGATGAATATTGGTTTTCTTTGAATTATCCCAGAGCTCTCTCAGAAAGTGGTCTGTTTTTGCTCTCCATTTCTCTTCCTCTTTGAGGGTTTGGGAGCGTTCGAAAGCTTTGTCTTCAATGTGAGAAATCCTTTCTTCTGCTTGCTCCATTCTGTTACTGAGGGATTCTACTGTGTTTCTCAGATCTTTGAGGGCTGCAACTTCTTGTCTCAATGTGTCAAAATCTTTGGTCATTTGGTCTTTGAATTCGTTGAATTCTTGAGATATCTTTCAGGTTACTACTTGGAATTCTAATTCAATCTTATTTGCTATCCAGATTCTGAATTCAATTTCTGACATCTCAGCTATTTTTTTGTGCATGGGATCTTGTGCTGTGTCTCTCCCATTGATCCTTGGGGGAGTTGATCTACTCTGATCATTTATATTTCCAGAGTTTTTCTGTTGATTTTGCCTCATGATTGTTTTTAACCATTGCCTCTGGCCATCCTCAGAGTTGGGGAGGTGTCTCTCCAAGGTTAGACCCCAGTGGGATCACTCTATTGTTGCTGAATCTTTGTAGGGAGTGACCCTGTGTAGTTTCTCTGGGGCTGCCCCAGCCAAGGAGTTCTGGTTGTGGAAGCAGCTCTGGAGTGTGACACACCCAGATTTAGCAACAGGGTGGGAGGTGGTGTGCATGGTTCTGGGAGTGCCTGGCAACCAGTGACTTTGGCACAGAGAGCCCAAGGCTCCAGCAGTCTCTGGCCAGAAGAAGGGCTCTGCACAGAGGCAGGGAGGACTTCGGAGGGCACATGGCTACCAGAGTCCCTGGCCAGATGAGTGGGCCGGTGTGGAGGCAGGGAGGGTACAGGAGGGAGGACACAGGGTTGCACGGCTCCCACAGTTCCTGGTCAGGTCATGTGGAGGCCTGGCAGGCACAGGTCATGGGTCAGGGGTCGCGGTGCAGCTCTTATGGAGGTCTGGGCAGCGCCAAGCCCAGGAATTTGAGGTTGCTATGAGCTGTGACACCGTGGCACTCTACCCAGGGCAACAGCCTGATGCTCCAGTGTGCCAAAACCGGTCTCACTCTGCTTCTGAGGGTTAAGGCTGTAAGGCAGCTCAGTCCCTGCCCTTAGGCTGCTCAGTCACTAGGTTACTAGCTCCCACCCAATCCTTGCTCTGCGACCCTGAGGGTGGAGCTTGCTGGGGCACAGTTCTCTCACAATGGCTCCCTGTGGCCCACAGCCAAACACTATTAGCTCTGTCTGGCTCAGCAGCTCAGTCTAGGGCCCTAGACAATGCCCAAAGTTCACCGCACTCCTGCTAAAGCTCTCCCCAAGGCAGTTCAACTTAGTGCCAAGTCCAAAAACACCAAAACAGTTTCCAGGTAAGGCCTTTCTGGTTTGTAGTCTCACTGCTGCTTGTACTTACAACTGCCGGTGGGATTAGGTCGATCGAACACACGCAACCACTTGCCAGTTTTCCACGGTCTTTGTCCTCCTCTTGGGATCCAGAAGTCCCTTGCTGACTCCCTGTATCCTCAAAGGAATGATTATAGGCAGATCCCACCAGCCAGAGATGCCTGGAGTCTTATCTCCCCAGACTAACCATGCCCAGTTGCAAGGAAGCTATTACTCGGCCGCCATCTTGCTTGGAAGGGGTACTGACATTTCGAACTCAAATTTTACATCATAGGTTTTTCCCTTTTAACTTCTTTGATTTTATATTTATATATCTTTTATTAGGGTTATTGAAAGTCTTTGTTCTTAGAAATATTGATATATATAACTATTTGCTTTATCCTATAATATATATAATGTTCCAAAATTATGGATTTTGTTTTTTGTGTATGTGTGAACTAGAATTTTCTTTTATTCCAGATTCAGAAACCATCCAAACTGGGCTGAGCCATCATCTTAGGTGATGTTTGTTTCTAGATGATCAACAGAGGGTCTTCTGTGTTACTCCATTAAACTCCCAGAAGATAGCCTTAGAGACTTCCGTAGTTAAGGCAGCTTTTCTTTTCTTCAAATAGCGAGAATACAATGTGGCCACTGACTCACATGTTAATAAGGTTTAAGAGCATACACCATCCAGAGGGCCGTGGTCAGTGCAAAGACACCAAGTAGCAGCCCACATGACACAGTGGCACTGGCCTTTGGTAGATGTTGCTGTTAGATGGTTTTTCAGAGGTCAAAGCAGAGTTCACATCCAAATCTTACAAACCAAACTTCAGATACACAGAAGTTCCAAAACATTGTCATGCAGCCTATTAACAGGTATTTCTTGGGGGGAAAAAAGAAGAGGGGAGGCTTTTTTTTTCTCCAAATAGTCAATGCAATTTTATTTTTAGAAATAAAAACAAATCTGGAGGCATCACATTACCAGACTTCAGGTCTGACTACAAGTCCTTAGAGATCAAAACAGCATGGTACTGACACAAAAGTAGAGATACAGGTCTATGGAATAGAAGAGAGAATCTACAGACGAACCCAGTCACATATTGTCATTTGACTAAACAAAAGCATGGGCTGGGGAAAAGAATCCCTATTTAGTAAATGGGTGTGGAGAACTGATTAGCCACATATAGAAGACTGAAAATGGACCTGCACCTTTCACCACTGACAAAAATTGACTCTCACTGGATAAAAGATTTAAACTTAAGACATAAAACAGTAAAAAGTCTAGAACAGAGTGTGGTAAAAATGCTTGATGATGTTAGCCTGGGAAAAGATTTTATGAAGAAGAACCCCCTGGCAATTGCAGCAACTCTAAAAATAAATAAGCAGAATTTGATTAAGCTGAAAAGCTTCTGCATAGCTAAGGGTACCTCAACTAAAGCAAACAGCCTTCAGAATGGAGAAGATTTTTGCATGTTAAAATATGATAGCGGGCTGACAACTAGAATCTATAGAGAACTCAAATTAATCAACAAGAAAAGAGCAAACAACCCCATGTATAAGTGGACAAGAGACTTGAACAGAAGCTCCTCTGAATATGACAGATGAATGACCACCAAACACATGAAATAATGCTCATCATTTTTAATCATCAGAGCAATGGAAATTCCAGTAAGATTCCTAATTCCAGTAGGATTAGCCCACATCCCAAAGTCCCAAATCTGCAGATGCTTGTGTGAAAGTGGAGAGAAGGGAACACTTCTACACTGCTGGTAGGATTGCAAACTAATACAACCTTGATGGAAAGAAGTATGGAGAATTCTGTCTTTTTTTTTTTTTCTTTTGAGACAGAGCCTCAAGCTGCTGCCCTGGATAGAGTGCCGCGGACATCACAGCTCACAGCAACCTCCAACTCCTGGGCTCAAGCGATTCTCCTGCCTCTACTTCCCAAGTAGCTGGGACTACAGGCACCCACCACAATGCCCAGCTATTTTTTGGTTGCAGTCATAATTGTTGTTTGGTGAGCCCAGGCTGAATTTGACCCTGCCAGCTCAGGTGTATGTGGCTGGCACCTTAGCCGCCTGAGCCATAGGTGCTGAGCCAGGGAATTCTGTTTTTTTTTTTTGAGACAGAGTCTCATTATGTCACCCTTGGTAGAGTGCCATGGTGTCACGGCTCACAGCAACCTCAAACTCTTGGGCTGAAGCTATTCTCTTGCCTCAGCCTCCAAAGTAGCTGGGACCATAGGCACCTGCCACAACAGCCAGCTATTTTTTGTTGCAATTGTTATGGTTGTTAGCAGTTGCAGGCCAGATTCTAACATATGTGTATGTGGCTGCGCCCTACTCACTGAGCTACTGGCCCCGAGCCAGGGAATCCTTTTTTTTTGAGACGGAGCCTCAAGCTGTTGCCCTGGGTAGAGTGCTGTGGCATCACAGCTCACAGCAACCTCCAACTCCTGGGCTCAAGCAATTCTCCTGCCTTTGCCTACCAAGTAGCTGGAACTACAGGCACCCACCAATAGCCAAAAATAGCTTGGCTATTTTTTGGTTGCAGCTGTCATTGTGGTTTGGCGGGCCCAGGCTGGATTGGAACCCACCAGCTCAGGTGTATGTGCTGGCGCCTTAGATGCTTGAGCCATAGGCGCTGAGCCAGGGAATTCTTAAAGTACTAAAAAATCGACTTTCCGTTTGTTTTTCTGAGTAGATATCTAGATACCTAGGTACCTACTATTTTTCTGAGTAGATACCTCAGAAAAACAAAAATCATTTTATCACCAAGACATTTGGACCAGAATATTTATGGCAGCTCAATTCATAATTGTCAAGTTGTGAAAGCAAAAATGCCCATCAACCCATGAATGGATTAACAAACTGTGGCATATGTATGCTATGGAGTAGTATTCAGCCATAAGAGAAGATGGAGACTTTACATCTTTTTTGTTTACCTGGATGTAGTTGAAACATGTTCTTCTTAGTCAAGTATGTTAAGAATGGGGGAAAAAAATCTAATGTACTCAATACTAACATGAAATCAATGTATAAATAACTATATGCTGGGTGGCGCCTGTGGCTCAGCTGGTAGGGCGCTGGCCCCATATGCCGAGGGTGGTGGGTTCAAACCTGGCCCAGGCCAAACTGCAATAACAAAAAAAATAGCTGGGCGTTGTGGTAGGCGCCTGTAGTCCCAGCTACTTGGGAGGCTGAGACAAGAGAATCGCTTAAGCCCAGCAGTTGGAGGTTGCTGTGAGCTGTGTGATGCCATGGCACTCTACCAGGGTGATAAAGTTAGACTCTGTCTCTACCAAAAACAAAACAAAACAAAACAAAGCTATATGCCCACATGAATGATAAAACACAAATGTAGTTTATCAAGGGGGAGGGGAGAGACGGGGAGAAGGTACCACAATTGGTGGGATGTCACCTAATGCGCACAATGTGAAGGTATTCAGCACACCCTCGGGTGAAGGGCTCAACTAGAACTTTACCTTAGAACTGAAAACAGTGTAACTTAAATATTACAAGCCTTAGTGTATGTGGCTGGCGCCCTACCAACTGAGCTACAGGCGCTACCAAGTGTTATAATTTTAATACAGTTTTTTCCTTCCTTAAAATGTGTATACTTTTTTGCACCCTCTATCTTTATATATCCTATTGATTCTGTTTCTCTGGAGAACCCTGATTAATTTAATAGCATAGAAAGTAAAAATGGGATCCAGCATAGGGGCTGACCTGTAATCCCAGATCTTTGAGAGGTTGAGGTCAGAGGATCTCTTGAGACTAGGAGTTTGAGATTAGCCTTGGCAACATAGCAAGACCCCATTTCTAAAAACAAAATTAAAAAATTATCCAAACATAGTGGTAAAAACAAAAGCATAGGTCATAGAGCACATGCTCTATCGTAATGGTAATACTTTTTAGGAAACAGAATTTTTTCTGTGCAAACCTAAGGAGTCTAATGAGAGAGTTTAACAGGAATACTGTGTGAATGTTTCCATTATTTGTACATTTCTTCTTTTTGAGACAGAGTCTCATTTTGTTGCCCTTGGTAGAGTGCCATGTAGTCATAGCTCACAGCATCCTCAACCCTCTTGGGCTCAAGTGATTCTCTTGCCTCAGCTTCCCAAGCAGCTGAGACTACAGGTGCCTGCTACAACGTCTGGCTATTTTTAGAGACGAGGTCTTGCTCTGGCTCAGGCTGGTCTCGAACTCCTGAGCTAAAGCAATCCACCTGCCTTGGCCTCCCAGAATGCTAGGATTACAGGCATGAGCCACTGTGCCTGGCTTATTTGTACATTTCTTATCTGCCTGAATGAACAAAGCTGGCTGCTGGACTCAAGCTTAGTAAGAGTAAGGAAAAAGGGAATCTAGCTTTGTGTAGTGGCAGTATCATAGCCAATGAGGTTTATTTAAGGCACAATTATTGCTAATTGAAAACTTTTCCCAACACCCCTCTGACTTGCAATATAGTCAGCACTGGCAATTTGACAGTCTCTACAGAGACTGAATAAAAAAAGCAAAGCAAAGGGAATTTACCTTTTGGTGTTTTTCTTGTGCTCTTGTTTTTTATTTCCCCTCTGCAGTCATACCCAGGAATCCAGTGTCTGTGAACATTTAGCAGCCTCCCACCCAGCAGAACCCCTGCTGAGGTCCAGGGCCATGGTGGCAGTGAGTGGAGAAGAGATAGAGAGACCTTTGGTTTGTGTGTCTAGTGTCTGGGTCCTCAGGAATATACTGCATCTGCATGGTCTCAGGTACGTGGAGGCTGAGGTGGGAGGATTGCTTGAACCCGGAAACTGGAGGCTGTACTCCAGCCCAGCCTGGGTAACTAAAGTGAGACCCTGACTGAAACAAATAAACAAAAAGAACAAACGAAAAAAGAAAGCAAAATACCCATTGAAATCGCCATTGTTAACTGCTTTATTCTGTATTTCCTCCTCCTTTTTACTTCTGTTCAGGTATCAGCAAAGGTGGGTGGAGGGGGAAGTTTGAATAAAAAAGATTCTTCCAAGACTCGGCGCCTTTAGCTCAAGCGGTTAGGGCTCCAGCCACATACTCCAGAGGTGGTGGGTTTGAGCCTAGCCTGGGCCTGCCAAATAGCAATGACAACTACAGCCAAAAAATAGCTGAGATTGGGTGGTGCCTGTGGCTCAGTGGGTAGGGCGCTGGCCCCATATACTGAGGGTGGCCGGTTCAAACCCGGCCCAGGCCAAACTGCAACAACAACAAAAAAGAAACAACCGGGCATTGTGGCAAGTGCCTATAGTCCCAGCTACTTGGGAGGCTGAGGCAAGAGAATTGCCTGAGCCCTGGAGTTGGAGGTTGCTGTGAGCTGAGATGCTACAGCACTCTACCAAGGGCGATAAAGTGAGACTCTGTCTCTACAGAAAAAAAAAAAATAGCTGAGCATTGTGTCGGGTGCCTGTAGTCCCAGCTACTTGGGAGGCTGAGGCAGGAGAATTGCTTAAGCCCAAAGAGTTTGAGGTTGCTGTGAACTGTGATGCCATAGCACTCTACCAAGGGCGACATAGTGAGACTCCGTCTCAAAAAAAAAAAAAAAAGATTCTTCCAATTTATATTATTCTACAACTATAATTAATTTATGACGTGGGCATTTACATATATATATAATATATACATACATACATATATATATTTTTAAAAATTATAGTGTGTTATTTCATCGTAAGTATACAACTTACTTTATTAAACTATTTCAGTAAGTACATCCCCTCACCAAATATTCACTAATATGCACATAATGCCTCAAAAATAATCTTGCACTTATATCTTGCACACTAGAGGGAGCATTTCTATAACTTTCTAACTGCTATGCCCTGATGTTTTTTTCTCCCCAAATTTGTATGTTGGAGCTCTAATCCCAAATGTGATGGTATTTGGAGGTGAGGCTTTTGGGAAAGTGGTTTGGATGAAGTCATGGAGATGAAGCCTCCATGATGGGATTGGTGCCCTTAGAAAGGGTTGAAAGGAGGTCCTCTGTCTCCTGCCATGTCAGCACACAGAAAGGACATTGAGCATCTGGCTCAGTGCCTGTAGCTCAAGTGGCTAGAGCACCAGCCACATACACCGAGGCTGGCAGGTTCAAATCCAGCCTGGGCCCACCAAACAGCAATGACAACTACAACCAAAAAATAGCTGGGTGTTGTGGTGGGCGCCTGTAGTCCCAGATACTTGGGAGGATGAGGCAAGAGAATCACTTAAGCCTAAGAGTTTGAGGTTGCTGTGAACTGTGATGCCATAGGACTCTACCCAGGGCGACAGCTTGAGACTTTGTCTCAAAAAAAAAAAAAAAAAAAAAAAGGTTGGCATCTACAAACTAAGAAAAGGGCCCAAGCCAAGCACCTGATCTGCCAATCTGCCGGGGCTTTGAACTTGAACTCCCCAGTCTCCAGAAATGTGAGAAATGAACTTCTGTTGTTTTTAAGCACGGTCTGTGGTATTCCATTTTAGCAGCCCAAACTGGCTGAGATACTAATTTAAGTGAAACTGTTAGATCAAAGATTATGAATATTTTAAATATTTAACATTAATAGGTACTAAGTCACATCCCCCAAAAGGAAGTAGTTTATACCTGCATCAACAAGTGAGGTTAAAAAAATTGTTTTCATGGTCAACCTCTGGTAGATGAAATAATATGGTTCTTTTACAATTAATTTATAGTTGAATATATGATGGACATTACAACTCTGCTATGTATGTTGATACTGTTTCTACTTTTCCTCTTTGCTACAAGCTGTTGTTTTTGAGAGAGGAAGTCTTGCTCTGTGGCCTAGGCTGGAGTGAAAGGGCACCATCACAGCTCACTGCAACCTCAAACTCCTCAAGTGATCTTCCTGCCTTAGCTCTCAAGTAGCACGTGCTACCATACCTGGCTTACAAGCTATTTTGACATTGTCTTTCCATTCCCTCCTTTCATTCCCACAATATACCCTCCAACAGAAGCCACTGACAATAACAGAAAACAGCTTCTCTGAGGGCCCCATGTTCACTTCCCCTCTTTTGTCCCTGGACATGGAATTCTCCTTAGATGAACAAGCTCCTCTCCCCATGAGCTGATTCCCTACATGCAGCTCTAGACCTATGGAGGAGGTCTTGCTGGGTCAAGTCAAAAAGTCCTTCCATTGGCAGCTCCTGTAGCTCAGTGGGTAGGGTGCTGGCCACATACACTGAGGCTGGCAGGTTTGAACCCTGCCTGGGCCAGCTAAAACAACAATGCAAAGTACAACAACAAAAAACATAGACAGGCGTTGTGGTGGGTGCCTGTAGTCCCAGCTACTTGGGAGGCTGAGGTAAAAGAACTGCTTAAGCCCAAGAGTTTGAGGTTGCTGTGAGCTGTGATGCCATAGCACTCTACCCAGGGCAACAAAGTGAGACTCTGTCTCAAAAAAAAAAAAAAAAAAAGGCCTTCCTGAGGACCCAGACACTGGACACACAAACCAAAGGTCTCTCTATCTCTTCTCCACTCACTCCTACCATGGCCCTGGACCTCGGCAGGGGTTCTGCTGGGTGGGAGGCTGCTAAATGTTCAGAGACACTGGATTCCTGGGTATGACTGCAGAGGGGAGAAAAAATAAGAGCACAAGAAAAACGCTAAAAGGTAAATTCCCTTTTGCTTTTCTTTTTTTATTCAGTCTCTTTAGACTTGTGCCCTCAGGCAATCCACCTGCCTTGGCCTCCCAGAGTGCTGGGATTACAGGCATGAGCCGCCTTGCACAGTCCTAAACTCCCTTATTAGACTTGTTAGGTTAGTATCGAAAAAGTTCTGTTTCCTAAAAAGTATTACAATTATGGCAGAGCATGTGCTCTGTGACCTTTGCTTTTGTTTTCTTGTTTTAATTCTTTAAAATGAGGTAGACATTATTACAACTCCACCTTGGAAGTGAGAAAACTGAGACTTTATAGTGATGTTTTCATTGGAAACATTTCTTACTCATAAATAGTAAACTAAAAAAAAAAAAAGTGGTACAGTTTGTTTCCACTTCTCAGGGAAAAACTCATGAAACACTGGAGCTACTAGATATGAATGTTATGATTTTATCTCATTTTCCATATGGTTGTTTCTCATTTCACTCAGCAATCTTGACCCTGCCCTACCATCTGTCTTTCCTGATGCACCTCTAGCCTCTGAGGGTGACAACAGCTGCTGCACAACCAGACAAAGGACCACCAGGCTTGGGACATGGTTTCTCATTAGTTTGCATAAGCAGAAATATAGCAGCTGAAAGGAGACGAAATCTTTTACATAATTTACTGATGAGATTTTCCTGGATGAGTCACATTTTAATGAGTGCTTTGATGATGCACTTCTTCCATTTGAATATATGCTGTGTGTGCATGTTATCTTTCAGCTCCAACTGTCCTTAAAATCAAAGATCAACATGAACTCAACTTAGGATCAGACCATCAAATGTCTGTATCACAAATTATTAAAGCATTCTTTTCAAAAGTAATTAAGCATAATCAGTCACATCACTTTTACTTGAAGATATTACAATTAATAATCTTGTGAGAGCAAGATATTCTTTGCATATCAAATAAAAACTGTTATTTTGGCCTTGAGCAGTGGCTCATTCCCGTAATCCTAGCACTTGGGAGGATGAGGTGGCAGGATTTTTTTTAAGGCCAGGAGTTTGAGATCAACTTGAGCAATAGTGAGACCTGAGATCCATTTTTACAAAAAATTTTAAAATTAGCCAGGTCTGGTGGTATGCACCTGTACATCCAGCTACTTGGGAGGCTGGAGGTGGGTTTCTCATTTGAGCCCAGGAATTAGAGTTTGCTATGAGCTGATGATTCCACTGCACTCTAGCCCAGACAACAGAGTGACACTTTATCTCAAACACATGAACAGAAAAACCTGTTATTTAAATTATTTTATTTTTATTTATATATTTTTTTGAGACAGGGTCCCACTTTGTCACCCTGGGTAGAGTGCCGTGATGTCATAGCTCACAGCAACCTCAAACTTTTGGACTCAAGGAATCTTCCTTCCTCACCCTCCTGAGTAGCTGGAACTACAGGCATGCAGCACTACTTGTGACTAGTTTTTCTATTTTTAGTAGAGGGAAGGTCTTGTTTTTGCTCAGCCTGGTCTCAAACTCCTGAGCTCAAACAATAGACTCCCAATGGCCTCTCAGAGTGCTAGGATTACAGGCATGAGCCACAACTCCGGGCCAAAATTTCTATTTTAAAAATATAATGTATATTCAGCGTGGTGGGTCATGCCTGTAATCCTAGCACTCTGGGAGGTGGAGACAGGTGGATTGCTTGAGCTCACGTGTTTAAGACCAGCCTGAGCAAAAGTGAGACCCCAGTCTCTACTAAAAGTAGAAAAACTGAGGCAAGATGATCATTTGAGTCTGAGGTTGCTGTGAGCTATGACGCCATGGTACTATACCCAGCATGACAGCTTGAGACTCTGTCTCAAAAAAAAAAAAAAAAAAATATATATATATATATATATACACACACACACACACACACACACATACATATTGAACAATGCATTGCTACAGTGGAACATCTAAATATACATAAATAAGAAAACATGCAATTTAAGGCTTGGCACCCATAGCTCAATGAGTAGGGCGCTAGCCACATACACTGAGGCTGGTGGGTTCAACCCTGGCCTGTGCCTGCTAAACAATTGACAACTGTAACCCGAAAAATAGCCAGGGGTTGTGGTATGCGCCTGTAGTCCCAGCTACTCTGGAGGCTGAGGCAAAAGAATCGCTTAACACAAGAGTTTGAGGTTGCTGTGAGCTGTGATGTCACCGCACTTTACTGTGGGTGACATAGTGAGACTCTGTCTTAAAAAAAAATAAAAAAGAAAAGAAAACATGCAATTTAAAAAGTAGGGAAGATGCTTTAAAGCCTTGGAAACGATAAATCCCAGGCACCTAGTTTCTGACTGTGACTTTGCCCTTCTAAATATTCAACAAGCATCTCTCTCCTAAGTATGTTTAAAGATAAGAAATGTGGGTGGCACCTGTGGCTCAGTGAGTAGGGCACTGGCCCCATATACCAAGGGTGGTGGGCTCGAACCCGGCCCGGCCAAACTGCAGCAAAAAATAGCTGGGTGTTGTGGCGGGTGCTTGTAGTCCCAGCTATGTGGGAGGCTGAGGCAAGAGAATTGCCTTAGCCCAAGAGCTGGAGGTTGCTGTGAGCTGTGACGCCACAGCGCTCTACCCAGGGTGACATTTTTTTTAATTAAAAAAATAAAAAAAAATAAAGATCAGAAATGTCTATTTTTATCATTTAGGGTAGTAGAATTCAGAGGTGATCTGCCAGCGTCCTTCTTGTCTATATTATAGCCCTTCTTTGCCAGAGGGCTCTGTGATGAGCAAGGGCCTGAGACTGCCCACTGAGATTTTAGAAAGTCATCCCTGAGCTGTGAGAGGCCCTGAGGTTCCAGGTTACAGCCTTTCTCTTCTGTGTTTGGGTTTCTTCTTCAATTTTTTCCCCTCTCACTGTGTGGGCAAGCAGGACTCTAAAAACACAGTGGGGCAGCCTGACTCACTCTTGCTCTTTATACAACTGTGGGAGGGTCCTTCTAAGAATAGAAACTGCAGAAGCTGAGAAGGAAAAAGGGAAGGAAGGAAAACAGAGGTCATATGCAGCCAACAGAAAGCATTCCATAAATGCTGTCCGGAAAAGTGCAGTTGCAGTTTGTCTCCAGAGAAATGAAGAGTTTCAGCAACTCACATCAGGTCAGCCTGCAGCCCACAGGGACCCATTTGTTGGGTTTATGACACTGGACAAATCTCTCAGCCTTAGAGCTTTGGTTTCTTTTTCACCTGAATGCAATATTGTTAAATGTATACATAAAAAAGCATGGAGTAATTAAAAGGATAATCTGCAATTTGGAAAACTGTAGCATGTATGTTAAGTGGAAAAAAGTATTAAATATATTCTAAAAATGGAAATGGACATCATGTCAAACAAACATTCCACATGTAGGGAAAAAGACTGGCAACAAACACACAAAAATAGAGTTCTGGTTTTCCTAGAAGAAAAAAGAATTTACGTCACAGCAGGTGCTAACTCCCATGGGTATGAGAAAAGATGCCTGCCAATCTGCTTCCTAAAACTGAGGTAGGGAATGTTATTGATCTGGGTACTAATGGGCACTTATTGCCCCTTCCAGTGAATCAAGCCCAGCAGATTCTTTTTGAGGACTCTAGCAACCCAGCTGTTTTTTGTTTTTGTTTTTTGAAATACAGTCTCACTCTGTCTCCCAGGGTAGAGAGCTGTGGCATCATCATAGCTCACAGCAACCTCAGTCTCTTGGGTTCAAGTGATCCTCTTGCCTCAGCCTCCCTACTAGCTGGGACTACAGGCACCTGGCCATGCCAGCTAATTTTTCTTTCTTTTTTTCCCCTTGAGACAGAGTTTCACTCTGTCACACTTGGTAGAGTGTTGTGGTGTCAGAGCTCAGAGCAACCTCAAATTCTTGGGCTCAAGTGATTTTCTTGTCTCAGCCTCTTGAGTAGCTAGTATCACAGCTGCCTGCTACAACGCCTGTTTTTTTTTTTTTTTTGTCTTTTGAGACAAAGTCTTACTATGTGGCCCACGGTAGAGTGCTGATGTGTCACAGCTCACAGCAACCTCAAATTCTTGGGCTTAAGTGATTCTCTTGCCTCATCCTCCCAAGTAACTGGGACTACAGGCACCCACCACAATGCCAGGCTATTTTTTGTTGCAATTGTCATTGTTGTTTAGCTGGCCTGGGGCAGGTTCAAACCTGCCAGCCCCGGTGTATGTGGCTGGTGCCATAACCACTGAACTACAGGTGCTGAGCCAGGGTTCTGTTTTATATTCTGAAATTGAGTCATTTCCCCACCACCCCAAATTTCCAAATTTTATGACATACTGTCTTTCACAGCTGCATGTAGTGGCTGACACCTGTAATCCTAACACTCTGCAAGGCCGAGGCAGAAGGATTCCTTGAGCTCAGTTAGAGACTAGTCTGAGCAAGAGTGAGACCCCATCTTTACCAAAAAGAGAAAAATTAGCCAGGTGTCATGCCAGTGATGTAGTCCCAGCTACTTGGGAGGCTGAGGCAGAAGGATACTTGAGCCCAGGTGTTTGAGGTTGCCATGAGTTAGACTGATGCCACAGCACTCTAGCCTGGGCAATAACAAAACAAAAAGCAAGATGAAAAAACATAATACAGGATAGATACCACCCAGGAATAGGACTTGACCAGCATTCTCATTAAGTGTTCTCAGCTGATTGTTTACATTTTTCTACAAAAGTGAACTTTAAATTTGCTGATTACTATGGAATTTGAGCATTTATGCATGCTTGTGACCTGGTTTCCGTAGGTCCAAGGGATTACCTGGTCCCTATGCTCATGGCTCCCTTCTTTCACTCAATGGGCACTATACTTCCCTGCTGAGAGGAACTCAGTCTTTCTGTTTACAATTTTTTTTTTTTTTTTTTTTTTTTTTTAAAGACAGACAGAGTCTCACTCTGTTGCCCTGCAGGAGTGCAATGCTATCATGATAGCTCACAGCAACTTCAAACTCCTGGGCTCTTGAGTGTAAGAAGTTACAGCCGGTTATCTCTAGCAGTCTTTCATACGAAAGGAGTATTCCTAAAACTGAAATTTCTCCTCCACAGCAACAGTGTCCTTAAAATAGGGGTTCTGGGGTGAGAATGGGGTGTCCTGCTCAGCAAGCTACTGAGAATTTTCCCTGGGGCAAGTCTATAAAGCTAGATCTGTGAGGAGAAAGCTCAGTTCCTGGATGCTGTGATCACACCACTGCACTCCAGCCTGGCCAATATCATAAGACCTCTACCTCTAAAATAAAATTAGGTCAGTGTGGTGGCACACTCCTATAGTCCCAGCTACTCTGGAGGCTAAGAGAGAAGGATCGCTTGAGCCCAGGAGTTCAAGGCTGCAGTGAGTTATGATGGAGCCACTAAACCCCACTTTTGCCAACAGAGTAAGACTCAGCCTCAAAAAAAAAAAAAAAAAAAAAAAAAAAAAAAAGATTTACAGTGTTTAAAAAAAATCTACAATTTTCTCTTCTAGTGTTTTTTCTTTCTTTTTAAATTTTATTTTTAATTGGCAATAATTGTTTCTTCATTGAATTGGAGTTACTGTCTGTGTTGTTTCTTCTCAGCTTGAAGGACTTAACAATTTCTTGTAAGACAGGTCTTCTGGAAATAAATTCTCTCAGTCTCTGTTTATGTAGGAATGTCTTTACTTTACCTTCTGTTTTTTGTTTGTTTTGGAGATGGGATCTTGCTCTGTCACCCAGGCTAAAGTACTCTGTCACTTGGGCTGGAGTACAGTAGCACCATCACAGCTCACTGCAACCTCATGCTCCTAGGCTTTAAAAAAATTTTTGTTTTCAAGACAGAGTCTCACTTTGTCACCTTTGGTAGAGTGCCGTCGCATCATAACTCACAGCAACCTCCAACTCTTGGGCATAAGCAATTCTCTTGCCTCAGCCTCCCAAGTAGCTGGGACTACAGGCACCTGCCACAATGCCCAGCTATTTTTAGAGATGAGGTCTCACTCTTTCCGAGGCTGGTCTTGAACCCGTGAGCTCAGGCAATCCACCTGCCTTGGCCTCCCAGAGTACTGGGATTACAGAAGTGAGCCACCATGCCTGGCTATTATTTATTTTTTAGAGAAGGAGTCTTGCTCTGTTGCCCAGGCTGGAGTGCAGTGATATCATCACAACTCACTGTGGCCTCAAACTCTTGGGTTCAAGCAATCCTCCCACCTAAGCCTCCCAAGTAGCTGGGACTACAAGTGTGTGCCACCTAAATGCCGGGAGCCAATACTTAAGAGCAAGCTCACCATGGAAACTTATCGCTATAAGTCAGGTGCTTGGAAGGTTACTGCCCTAGGCGAAACGAACATCCTGACCGTTGGATTACCACACCTGCTCCGGGAATTCCCCACCCTC